>CANUEX010001750.1:0-82045 GCA_948099535.1 Jatropha multifida
TTGTGAATAATTGTGATGTGGAATAATGTGCTTTTGTATCTGGGTGGAAATTGGGACGACGTGTGTCACTATGGGTCAGTGGGCCTAGTATGGGGGATCGGCTCCCTATTATATATATATTATTATTATGGAATTGGCCTGTGGCCAATAGGTGGATTTGTGACATCACTGACTAATTTCCACATGTTGTGAGTATATGAATGTGACTTGTTTGAAGATGCTGTTGTATGTCATGTGCTTGTGAAGTATGGCATTTATTATATTGTGAAAGCATACTGAGTTTGCATTATTTATTATTATTCACTGAGTTTAGTGAAACTCACCCCCCTTCCATAAATATTTTTCAGGGAATAGAAGTACTGTTGGTCCATAAGACTCTGCTTCCTTCTTCGCAGAGAAATAATCATGTTAGTATAAACTCTCTAATAATATTTAGAATACTCCACATATTTTATTTTTCTCCGCAGTTAGGATACTTAAATAAATATTGGGTTGTAATAGAATTATCATGTAATTATAAATAAATTGTGGAGTGTAAATGACTATTTGGGAGACTGTATAATAGGAATAGTTTGAACATATTATGACAAATAAATATTTGTATGAGAAAATATTTTTATTATATGGATGTGGACCCGAGCTGCAAATAGTATGTATTACTAATGTTGGGTTATAATTAATAACTCTGATTGTTTTATAAAAAAAAAATGTCATAATATGGGCTTACTATTCCGATAGTCAAATGATAATAGGGATGAGTTGTGATAGTTTAGGCTTACTACGGGTCTCGGGTGCCTTAAGCTTACCTAGGTCCTAGTGCCGGTCCGGCCCACGGTTTTGGGTCGTGACAATACATGTTTTATAAGTTCTTAAATCCTTTAATTTTTAAATAATTTTATTATTTATAAATAAAAAGCTTAGTATTTTTAATTTTTAAAAATACGATAAATTAATTATAAAATAAAAATTTATCTTGAATTGATTTAAAAATTAATTTTAAATTAAAGTGAACATAAAATAAGTATTTAAAAGCAAATTGAGCACTATCCTAATTCTTTCTTGAGATTTTTCTCACATCTATTATTTTTTTTATAGGGAAATTATTTATTTAGTACCAGGGGTATTATGAAATTATTTAAGTAATTCCTCTGTTTTGGACAAATATTTATCGCATCCCTCATGTTTGCTTCCGTCATTCTAAATAGTCCCTCCGTCCATTTTTTTCGTTAAGTCATAAGAAAAGGATAATGAGAGGTGAGAGAGATATTTCAAAATGACTGAGTGACCTTTCATCGTACATAGCTCCAAAACTTTCAGTTAAATTCATAAAAAACGTCCTTCAAATCATATGTCAGGCTCCTCAATCAACTCACCCGTAGCTGACTCTTCTTTGTCCATGTAACTAAAATGAAGAATTGATGAGAAAACAAAGCAAGTGCATTAATCTTCAAATCACAGACTCATGGATGCACTATATTCAATTCTAAAAATTCACAACATTCAAGTCTCTAAATGATAGCAGCACAAACAACAGAATCAACAAGATGTAGGTGAAGTAGAAAATGAAAAACTTAAGCTAGATACGAATCAGAGTCCAAAATCAAAGCTATAGACAAAATAAAGTCAAAAATACAAGATCTAAGAGCTAAACCAAATTGAAACTCACCCTTTGAGGTAAAATAGAGTAAAGTAATGACAACCCATGAAAGAAATAATTTAGATCCACAAAATAAATAGCTAAGGAAGCTCAAGAATTAAGCAGATTGCAGAGAAGGCGAGAACTCTAATGGATGGTCAATGCTAGTGAATTTGTTATCGCCAGTGTGTAGCCCAAGGAGTAGCGATGACTTTGGATATGAGCTGGAGGTAGAGATGGAGATAGAGGCAGAGGTGTTGGCATTAGTGATGGAAGAGTTGCATATTCTGGGGATTTTGAAGATGGTGATGGTGAGGATGTTACTGGCAGAAGCGGCAATGGTGGAAGTGGTGCAGGTAAATGTGGCGGGGAGGAAGAAAAGGTATATTGCTTTCATATTACTCTGGATATTTTAGTCATTTTCCTATGATTTAATGGGAAAAATTCTTAAAATTGGACGGAAGGACTATTTAGAAAGAGGGAAGTAAATGTGAAGGATGCGCTGAATATTTGTCCAAAACAAAGAAATTATTTAAATAATTTCGTCATACTTTAAGAACTAAATAAATAATTTCCCTTTTTTATTAATAATATAATATTGAAATTTATGTTTCTATTTTTAAAAATTTCAGGGTATTATAAGCCACCAGCTGAATTATTTTATTTTTTAATTAGGGAGTTTATAGAGTATGATATAAGATGGCACAAGCTTCAAGAAATGGCTAACAGAAACGGAAAGTTTGAAGCTATTGCCACGGTCAAATTAGACTCTGACCAAAGACTTTTCCGTTTTCTAAGCTTAAGGCACCACGTGCCAACCAACAACACGTGCGGCGCACCGCCATGTTTGAGTCCTGGCCACGAATTTTTATTAAACGACAAAGTACCAAGTCGAGATTCTGTTGGACAACTTTTGAAAACCTCTCTCTTTATAGATAAGCCAAAACTACACATATTTAATTAGAAGGAAAAATAACTAATTAGTCCTCCAAATTTAATCAATAATTGTAATCATCCTTTTGATTAAATATAGTTATTAATTTTTAAGTTTATCTCTATTAAGCTGTTAGTCTGCCAACTAAAAAGTATTATTTTTTATATTAAATGGCAGACTAAATAGTAATTGAATAACAAATTTGAAGGACTAAACAGTACATTCTCCATTCAACTTTAATAATAACAAATAAACAATTTATGTTGTTACATTTCAAGTGTTTATTTAGAATTTTAAGACCGTTAATTGTTAATATAAAAATAAATTATACATATTTATTTTTATATTACATTTAAGAAGGATAATTTAGATATTTTATCATATATTTTTAAAATATTATGAATTTCAATTTTTTTTTAATCTTTGTGAAAAGGGCAATTTTACTATTAAAGTAAAACAGAGAGAATAACAATCAAATAATTAAATATTATAATATATTTAACCTCCAAAATAATATATTTTTTTAATAAAATGACTAAATAGTTTCACAAATTAAACTAAATTTTATATACTAATAGATATATTGATCATGTAAAAAAAAGATATATTGATTAAATAGGCAGGATGAAATTATAGTTATGACTAAATTAGAGGAATTAAATCGTTCTTTGCGCTTAAATTAAAAGAAAAAATACTCTCTCCATTCAATTTTATTTGCTTGTTATTTTTTTTTAAATATTTTAAAATATTTGCAAGGTTTTTAAATTTAGATATGTAATCAATTATTTTTTTATAATAAATTTTATGATTACTCATTAAATAAAAGAATTTTATTAATATCTTACTGAGTTAGAGAGAAAAAATAATTTTTATTGATTAAATTATAATATACATATTATGTGAAACTATACAAATAAAACGGGACAAAGGGTAAATAATAAGATGATAAAAATACTCACGTGCTTAATTAATCACGAGGCTGCATGGACATTTCTGATATTATTTTTTTGTCTACACGAATGAAATGAAAGTATCTATCATTTGTTTACTTAAAAAAAAAAAAATCTGCTTGTCGTTTTGGAGATAATAGAAAATTAGTCGTTGAAGTGAATACAAAATCTAATCAAAACTTTTGGCTATATAATATTAATTTCATTTGCTTGTATTCAAGCAACTTGTTTTTTTTTTTTTTAAAAAAACCCTTTTTTATTATTTTGATTACAATAATGATTTGGTACATGAATCAGAGAATATATGCATCTATGTAAGATCTTAGCCTTTTTTTTAATACTCATAACGGCATTGTGATGCCAACTTTACAATGAAATTTGTATATATATATATTTATGGTTTGTTCTGTAAAATTAATTGTTCAGTAGTATTAACCGTTTTAGTAATATTTAATTATTTAAGTAACTTTTCATAAAAACTAAATATTATAAAAATTAACTTTTAATAAAACGCTATCTTTAATCTAAAGTTAATTCGAACACCACATTGCTGAATGTTAAAAATTGTCGAACACAACCATAATTTACACTTATCCAATTTTCTAGTGTTGATATACTTTATTTCATCTATTCCACCTTCATTGTCCACTTTGATTTTATTTTTTCACTTCAAGAGTCCGTTTAAACAGAATGAATTTCATAAAATTTTGTGGAATTCATTTAAAAATTCATATTTTCGAGTTTGGAATGAAAAAAAATGTAGATTTCAATTCTAGAAATTCAATTTCATAGAATTGAATATAATTACATCAAATTCCACAAAAATTAGTGAAATTTTTAAATGAATTCTATAAAACTAAACACTCTAATTTTTTTTGACAAAACTACCCTCTTCTTCTATAAATTTAATTTTTTACTTATTTTACTTAATTATTTTATCAAACTTGATCATAGTAATAAATTATTAAATTTTATTTGACAAAACTACCCTTTTATGGACAGAAGTATTTCTTTTCTTTTCCGATGTTTTTTTTTTTTTTTCCTTTTTGGCTCCATAGTTATTAGTGTGAAATTACAATTTTTATTGAATGGAGACATTTTATATAAATTAAAGATAATGATGAATGTTATAATTATATATTTATATAATTAATTAATTAATATATAAAATTTATTATTTATTTTTTAGTAAAAAAATAACAAGTTATGATATTATATATAATAAATATAAGTTGATTTTTATATTGTTATTATTAGATTATTATGTCAAGGGTATTTTAGAAAATAAAGACAAATAAATTCCTTTTAAAAATTTATTTCAAATATAATTTTGTGAAATTCAATTGAATACCTTACCGTAAATTATAGCATACCAAACAACACAAATTCAATTGCAAATGAATTCTACTTGAAATTCATTTATAAATGAATCCTACAATCATTGAGCCGCAAGTGTCCACTTTTCTTTAATACATTGTCATCAAGCCATAATTTAATAATAAGTGCATATAAAATCTCACAATGGATTCAAGTTCGAATTTTCTCCGGTACTTAAAGAAAAAATAAATTTTAATGGAGCCATATTTAGGTAAATTGTAGTGAGCGTTTTATAAAATTGAAGTTCATAATATTTTTCACTGTTAAAAAAAGAGACCAGGCTTCTTAATTGCCCGGTCAAATTTGAGATTTGACAATATCAATATCAAGGAAAATAAAAACCTACAACGGATTTTCTTTTCTTCGGTAGCAATTGACTACGAGTGCAGTGCATCGAATCTGCACTGTCAAAATTTCGGTGGCTTAATTAGGTTTGATGTAATTTAAAACTGATTGTGCCGACTTTGAGTTGCAAATTTAGATCATCATTTCGTAATTTAATACTGTTTTTAGTTAGTCGATTATAGATTTCAGCTTTAATTGGCCAATGCGACTTTCTGTCAGTGTCGACAAGATTGTCATTTTTCTTCTTTTTTCACCATTCGCCGTGCTCTGCTACGACTATTCAAAATTCATCAGCAGCTTTCTACCTTCTATTAGAAACCCCATTAAGAAATTGAGACCACCTTACATATAAAAATAAATAAAGATTGTGAAGTGTGAACTCTACAGTATGAGATTAACACACACTGAATCCATATAATAATAAGAAATTTATTATATCAAAAGCCAGACAAAGAAAATACGATACTCACGAGAATTTCATGTTTCACCACTTTGCCATAATATTGACCATCACTGATTGATTGTTCACAGTAATTCATACCGCAGCCCAATGAAAATTCCATGCACCACAGAGATTTTATTACACCTTGTCCACAACCACCTGCACATAAGGTATTAGTTCAACAAAATGGCTATTTTATGTCGAGTACAGGTTAGAAAATACGTATTGAAAATAACATACAAGAAAATGATGAAGGAAAGCCACACCATAATTTCCCATGGAAGTTTAAATGTGTGTTAGTCAAGACAAACTGTAAACTCATGAACCTAAAGAATGTACTATTTATTGTTCATCTATAGCGATTGATCAAGTTATGTTACATTTGTTCTTTCAACTGCTATCTCATGTATTTACCATCCACTTTTTCATCTTTCCCACATTCTATTCTATCCGTAGCAAAGTAAAATCTGAAAAAGAAAATTCAACCATCATTGGATTCAAACTCCCAGAAAACCATCTTTCTTAGATCATTTAGGCACATGTGTAAAAAGATTTAAGTTCTTTCGCTTTTCCTTACCAATTTCATGGAACTAAGTTCCCTGATAACCAGTAAAATTAGTTGGCATCTTTCCAACAAGTTAGGTAAGTCTAAAAGCTACGTAGAATAAATTCCAAAGAAGAATTATGTTTGAGGCCCTTGACTATAACATGACAGTTTGTTATCACCGAACAGTTTATTCCCATTTTTTCTAACAAACGATTATGTATGTCACTAAATTCTTCATTCAAAAATAAAAGTTTGTCTACTAGTAGAAATTGTTGAACTTTAAAAATTTGCGTTGAACATAATATCCATTCCAACGTAGAAAATTTTCAGTTACACTAACAAAGACATCACTGCTTATCATGTGCATTATGGATTAATGGTATAGTGCGTGGAATATTCAACGAAGAAAGTGAAGGATGCAATAAAAGTTGACAGATTAGGTTTAAAGGAAAGGACAAGGTTAACAACACCGAGTAGTTAGAAGTACCAAGGGAAGCATAAACAGATATTAACTGGTTCAAAAATAACACAGAAACAACTAGCTATAAAGCACAGTAGCATCAAGTTTTTAATGTTTAGCCTTCATCCATCACCTAGATTTGACATGATTAGTGGTGAACTGATGCCAAATGGCTGCTAGTGCAATTTCACAAACTAGATAAGTTGTTGGCATAATTACATATAATTTTTTGGATAATTAATGCAATTTTCTGTATTAGGAGAAGTGAGATTAGTGACTAAAACAATAGTTGGATTACTAAGTTTCCAAGTGAATAGATTGGAAATGCCAGCATATTAGCATATTACAACTACTTACATGTCAAGCTGAAAAGGAAAGGTGACACAAGAAGACATGAGAGAAACAACAGTAGATAGAAAGTGGAGATATGCATCTTGAGCGACCAAGCAAAAGTTAACTTTTGTTCATCTGTGTTTATCATTTCACTTTCTGGTGTTGCACTTCAGTGCAGAAAAGCTATTTAGAATTTATGATATAACACTGGCTTGCAGTCACAATACCAATTATATCAAACTCTATTTTACATCAGAACAATAAGTAGTAAGATATTACAAATAGGATGGTTCTTTTGGTAACAGGAGGCAGGCCATAGCTGACTTGTCCCCTCAAAACACCTCCATGCAGCATGCAGTAGAAACAAGAATCAATTACACCACTGTAAACGAGTCATTTCAGCTGTTCACTAGTCCACATATGCTGGACCTGATTTTCTTCAATTATATTTATTGTAGGTTTATTATTTAACGGAGGGAAAATCCCACTATAAATTGTAATCGAATTGTCAACGGATTTCATGGCATCTAAAGATGCATAAAATCTATTAGCCTCTTTAGTTTTGACAAAAGACTTTCACAGGTGGATATAAAAATGTAACAGTAAAAATTTACTTATTAACTCAGAAAGAACACTACAAAATCTCCAAGTAGTTAAGAGTGCATACCAGAGCATGAGACTAGCATTAAACTGCACACAGAAGCCCCATCAAGAAGAATCTGGCTGGGATTCTGGAAGCTCAAGGAAAATCACACCTACAAGTACATGGCCCAAGGTCAGCCTATGCAGTTTCTCCTCACTAGTCCAGCGGCAGCAGGTAATGGTTTCTGAAGGTAAGATGTCGAAAGATTAATGCTTTCTCATTAATCCTGAGGGCATCAGCAGTAGCATTCAGAAAATTAATGAAAGTTGCATTTTTCTTTTAGGTCATTCAAACTCTGATAGTCAAGCAATCAATAAGTTCAGATAATGGACAAAAAAAGCAATGACATCAAATTCATTAAGCATGAAGATTACCTAGAATGAAAAAAATCAGTTTTTAGCTGGATGAATCATCTGAACCAAATGCCCTCTAAGACTCTTTAGGCTGAGCATTTTCTAGTTACAAGAACTATAGTACTAATCAACAAATAGCTATATATCCCAATTTAAAACCTGGTAAATAGGTAATCAACAAATTTTAGCAATAAATATTTTCATAGGAAGGGTAAAAGATAAGGGAGCAATCACTTCAGAGGCAGACATATCATATCTAGGCAATTGTTTTTATTAATAAACCTCTGCTTATCTATCAGATGTGAATGTTTCTGCTTTTTCATTAGTTCTCCATAAAAAGAACTTTGTTCGATAACAACAATGATTGTTGTTCCAAAAGAATGTGCAGAAAAATTGAATATGGTCATGGTTGAATACTTCTAGACAGTTTGTTTTGTGAAGCCCATTCTCCCACCAAGAAAAAGATTGATGAGTGAATTTGTTAGGTGAAAAGACTAAAATACATAATTTCTAAATTTTCATACCTTTGTGAGATTAACTAGAAGTAAGCAAACTGAAAAAAATGCAAATGTTATTAACTACACATCTTCACAAATATTTCTCATATAATGCAAATATTTCTCATTACATCAGAGATGATTAACATGTTGCATCACCGTTAGTAATCATTAAAACTTGGTTGTTTTACTGTTTTCCAATGCTCAGATGCGAAAAGAATGGACCTTTTTTATTAAAAAAATTTGCTCCTGGACTTGGTTCAAGCTTCATCTTACTTGCTATTATCCTGAAAACGAAAAATGCTCTGAGACATTTTCTAACTTATTCTGCTTGCATAGAATAATAAGAGTGGTTGAGACTGTCAGGAGGCAGGAGACTTAGAATAATTAAACAACTATAGCAATTGACTGCTTCCCATCTTTTATTTATATCATTGGCACTACTACTTCATAACTGCTTGAGTACATTATAAACAAGTTTTTGTTAATTAAACGGCTGGCCAACTAAATTCACAAAGTAATAAATAAATAAATAAATAAAACCATAAAGAAACAGAAGGAGAAAGAAAAGAGAATTGATACATCTCCTCTTTTGGCTTTTCAAATTGGCCTAGGAATAATAGCCAAAAATTTCAAAATATTTTTATTTTTGTCAGCATGCCCGTGAGCCATCTTTGGATTTTATGTCCAAATAATTCAGGATAGATTCAGAAAGCCTTATTCTTTTAATATTACCAGACCACATCTGAATTGATTGGCATCAAAAGTTTCTTTTTCTTTTACAGAAATATAGAAACTGATAAACATAAACCTATATTAGATAATAACAGACAGATCAAGATCTATCCCATGAAGAGTAAAATTTGGCTTTTAAATAAATTATTCGATAAAATCTATAGAATTTTCACTGGATTGGAACTTAAAACCAATTTTCATTTCATTATAACTCATATTTACATGAACTATGAGCAATTTTTGGCTTTCTAGAATTGCGATCTTTTAATAATTCTAACCATATAGTAAAGGTTACCTAGTAATCAAAACTTCTCTGACCATATCATAGTTGCTTCAAAAGGAATCTTTCCTAGTTCATGCATTACTACTATCCAAATATTAAAAAAGCAATTCTTTAACATCATTATCCAATACATTTCCTGAAAAAATGTCTTAATACTTTTGTTAGCTAACTCTCTGTTCATATGAAATGTTCTACACAAACGTGCATTTTTGGAAGCAACCAGGAAAAGTAGAAGTAAATCCAAAGACCAGTAACTTATTATAATAGAATTCAAATAAAAAATAGCAACAGAACACGACAACAGAACATGAATTAAAAACCTTACCTTGTCCACCAGCCATCGATCATCCAATTGCAAATTTCCATAGGCCAATGCGGCGAGAGATAGAGAGAGGAACCTTCCTTCTTGGCTCAAAAAAGCTCTCGTTGAAAAGTCGCTGTTCTGCTTACATATTCATCTCCTTTCTATATATACCATTTTCACTTCATCTTCCACTCTCATCCTCCAACAAGATTTCAAAATAACAGTTCCTCTCTTCTGTGCAGCGTTCAGCTTTTGTAATAGTATAGTCTATAAAGATCTGAAGCAGTCTCAGAAATGGAGGCTGAAACTCATGTAGCTTCTGCTTTAGAGTTCATCAAGCAACATTTACTTGGTGATATTCTCTCACCTGTTGGTACTAAATGTTCTTATTCTACGGTGAATGATGTAAATATGGAGCTTTCGAGCTCTGAAAATGAGTCCAATTGCTCCCGGACTTCAAGTATTGATTCAACAATCTCATTCTCTGATTACTTTATAATTAACAGTATTGTCGACGATATCTTCCAATTTGAAGCTAAACCTCAAATCGTTGATTTCACTGCTCCAAGATCTTGCGATTCGCCAACCAGTTTTGAATTTGATGCAAAACCTCAACTGATCCCTCAATCAAGTAACGAATTCTTCGAATTCGAATCAAAACCTCAAATACAGCACATTCAGAATTTCAGATTTGAATCAAAACCTCAAAATATTTCTCAATCAAATAACGTTTTCAACGATTTCAAAACAAAACCTCAAATATCATCAGTTGGTTCAAGTTGTCAGGCGAATCGAAAGCCGTCTTTGAAAATATCGTTGCCCAAAAAAACCGAATGGATCCAATTTGCTGAACCGAACCAGCAACCGGTCCACGATGACTCGGGTGCTTCTGCTGTAGAAGAGAAAAGGCATTACAGAGGAGTACGACAGAGACCGTGGGGCAAATACGCAGCGGAGATCCGAGACCCGAACCGGAAAGGCACTCGGTTGTGGCTCGGAACCTTCGACACAGCTATCGAAGCCGCCAAAGCCTACGATCAAGCAGCGTTCAAGTTTCGCGGCTCAAAAGCCATTCTGAACTTCCCTCTAGAAGCTGGGAAATGGAACACACGTGGCAGTGAAGGAAACGAACGGAAACGAACAAGAGAAAGTGAGATTGTAGAAGAGGAAGCAAAGAAGGTGGTGAAGAGAGAGGAGCCAGAGGGAGATGCGGCGTTGACGCCGTCGAGCTGGACGGCGATTGTGGACGGAGGCGATTTGAAAGGAATCTTCAACGTACCGCCGTTGTCTCCGTTATCTCCGCATCCGCCGTTAGGATATTCTCAGCTTATAGTTACATAAAATTTCTATTGTTTAGTCTAGTTATTTTATTTTATTTTTTCCTCTCCAAACTTCGGTTTTTAATTTTGTACATGGGGATGATATAAAAAATTTTGGACGAAAATTACTGTCACCTTATTCTTCCATTAATATATTTGCATGGAGGAGCCATAGGTTTATTTTAAAAGGAAATTAGATAATTAATGGAACAATTCCGAATTCTAATTATTTTGATTCATTTAATTTCTTATTTGATTTGGTTTATGAATGAATCCGGAAATAAAAAAAAATAGAATCATCCAATTGCTCGGTAAAAATTGAATATAGCTCCTTAAGGCCACAGAAAATGGGAATAGTTGCGTGGCTTGATTTGGTCACCTAAACCTAATTAAATTTATGACCAACCAAACAGAGCATATAAAAATACATATAGAGTTCACGTCAAAGTAAAAAAAATTAAACAATATAATTCACCAAAAAGAAAAAACAATATATTTAAAAGTTCACAGATGTATTAACAAAACACACGTAATGGTGATTTTGCATGGCATGCTAAATATTACGTCATATATACGAACGCACAGACAGTATTACATAAAGCATAAGCAAGAAAAATTATCGTTTAATAATTTTAATTCTGGGTAATCGAACCTTTAACCAATAAAGCTTTGACCTAGCCAATAAATTCGACAATAAACCAGTTTATAAGTTTTTTTTTTAAACAATTGATATCCCAATTCTATTACTAGACGGCCTAATTCGGCTCTAAATTTAGTTATAATAAAGACCCTTTATCTTTTTTTGCAGCTATATTTAATGAGAATGGAATATGAAAAAATCTTTTCACATATTTAATTTACATCGCCAATTGAATTACAACTTATAAGAAAATCAATTTATAAATTAATATAATTAATAAACTGTTTATCAATAAAGTATTAATTAAGATGGCAAGTGATCTAAACTTTAAATAAATTTGATTTTTAAAAAATGCATTTTATTAAAAAGACCATCAAATGCGGAAAACGGTTCAAGAAGTCAAGACTGATGCAACATTTTTGCTGAATGCAATGAGCTTTTGACAATGAAATGAATAATTATACAAAAATTTCCCTCTGTTCTAATTTTAAAAGCTTAATTATAACATTTTCCATCTCAATTATTCAAAGTCCAAACAATTAAAGTGTACAAAAAGATTTTCAATGCATGAAATGATTAACCAGAGATATATATAATTAATTTCTTATGACTACAAAATTATGAATATATGAAATATGAATTCAATTCAATGCATTCTTGGAATCCTAGCTATGAAACTCCCACTTTTCCTCTCAATCTTGAATATGTGTGTGTATATATATATTAATAAACGTTTCTTGATCGTCCTTCTTCTTCCTTTTTTTCAACTAATCATTATCAAGCTATGACAACCATATACAGTTTCAAATTTCTTATTTTCGTTGTTCAAACGTGCAAAGTTCTTCTTGACTCTTAAAACGTATCTTTTTGAACATGTAGCAATCGTCACTGTTGCTTCTTTCGTTTATTTTATGTATTTTTTCTGGTCAGCAATTGCTTTTGTTATGGACATGTGCTTTTGTGTTCGCTTTCTGATCGACTATTTGGACAGATATATAATTCACTCCATGGACTCTCAGCTCTAAATCTGGTTTTTATATGTACACAGAGTAGTGTTTTTTTATTTCTTAAAACCTTGCTTCATGTTTTCGATTTTGACCAGTTATTTTTATAAGCTAATAACCAAAAAGCGATATTTGTTTTTGATAGATAAAAAATCAGTTCCGCATCTATAAAATGGTATTTTTGACTAAGTTCAGAGCCAAACAGTGAAAGTGGCATTAGGACCCAAATAACGTAACACCCGAACAGAGATATGTATCCGAGCGTCGTCATAACCGAATAAAGTTTAAACCTTGTAACGTTCAATAAATGTCTGGTAAAAAAGAAGTCATTAAAGGCCAAACATTTATGATTAGATTTTACCTTTAACAGTTACAATTAAAATTATACTGCATAAATGGAATATAATAGGAATTAGAACACAAGATATTCTTTATTTTATACATTGAAAGCATACTAAAAAATTACACTCGTCAATTTCAATTTTTTGCACTTAGCTTCATTTTCTTAAAATCTTTTCAGTTGCATGCAATCGAGTGGTATAAGCAATACTCCTATACCCTTTGGCTACGAGATTATTCTTATTTTTAGATAAATTTTCTATGAATTGTACTTCCTATTAACCTCTAGAAATTATCCACTAAACCGAAATATGCTTTACAACGAAATAAATTTATTTAAAAAACTGGAATTTTCAAAGTCTTGCAATCCCAAACAAATTATATAGGGTTGATATATGGAGTCCATATATATATAACAAATGAATAGTCTTCCTCTCCCCTTAGATGGCTTGTTCAGTTTATCATCTCTCGCTATCTAAAATTTGTTTATCAAGGACTTTATAATTTATATATACGACTGTTGAATTGAGGAATCATAGAGACTGTGTAAAACGACAAATATATTTAATGCGGTAGGGTCAAACATGTCGTAGCTTGTAGTGTGTCTTGCGAACGCAGCATGCCACATTGAGTTTTGAAATTTTGATGAATTCAAATTTTGACCATGTCACTGATTTGTATAGCTCATTTGTCAAGACTTACACCTGTGGCTATGGATAATTAATTGAAAAACAAAACAAAAATCTTCTTTACACCTTTTCGTAACATCTTTACAATTTTTTGCAAAAAATTCAACTGCGAAATGTTTTTTAGAAAGGACAGGAAAGATAGAGGCTGAGCAGTTTTGAAAAGAAAACAAAACAAAAGACGTATGAGGAACGACCAGTGTTTTTCTTAATTATCATTTATCCTCAAAACTAAAATTGCTTAGAAGACAACAAATTTGGAGCACATGTGCAATCCTTCTTATTACATCCAAAGCCTTTTGTCAAATGGTGGAAATTTTATATTAATATACAAAAACAAAATTGCTTATCTAACGTATTAGTCATTCAAGCATTTTATAGTCAAATGAGTTTAATAATTCTTTTAGATAATAAATTTACTTACACATGATGTATGCAAGTAGGGTAGGGTGAACAAATGATCGGTTCTCCTTCTAAAATGAAAAATTGAAATTTTCTGATCAAACTAAAATTAGCATATGAGTTGAATTGATTTGAACAAAATCAGTGAATTTTGATTTATTTTTGGATCAATTTTAAACCGAACCAATTTATTAATAATTTTGGTTCAAACCGATTAAATAGATAAAATTGAATTCTCTTTAAGTGATTGTTGTACGAAAATGCTCAATCCCATTTTTGATTCGGATGTTTTGCATATCTCTATGTGCAAATATTTATATATCAAACGAATTATAAGTCAATTTAATGGTTATTAACAAATAAACGATGGAAATAAAAATATTTCTGATAATTTACGGAAAAAAGAAAAAGATAATGAAACCAACGGTGAGTGGATGACCAATAGCAATAAGGAATAGAAAGGCAGAGGTAGCGAGAGAGAGAGAGAGAGGATGTTTCCTCGTTTGGGCAAAGAAACTCCTTCATCATCTTTACATATTCCTCACCTCCTTCCTATATATACCCTTCCACTGCTTCTTCCACTCTCATCATCCTTCCAAAACATTTCAGACACCAAAACTTCATAAAAATGGCGACTGAAGCTCAACTGACCTCTGCCTTAGAGCTTATCGAGCAACATTTACTCGGCGATCTTGTTTCACCTGTTAGTAGCTCATGTTCTTCTTCTACTTCAAGCACCGAGTCCTCTATCTCAATCTCTGATTATTTTAACACTAACGACATTGATGATGATTTCCTCCAATTTGAAGCTAAACCTCAATTCATTGATCTTACTACTCCTAAGAGTTTTGAATTCGATTCTAATTCTCTCTTCGAATTCGAATTAAAACCTCAAATACCTCAGAGTTTTGGAATTACTCGATCAAATAATAACGGTTTCTTTGATTTCAATTCGAAGCCTCAAAGAGGAGTAAGCCGAAAGCCATCCTTGAAGATCTCGCTGCCTAACAAAACTGAATGGATTCAATTCGCTAAAACGCATCAGCAACCGGTGCAAAGCAACTCGGTCGAAGAGAAAAAGCGTTACAGAGGAGTCCGACAGAGGCCGTGGGGCAAATATGCTGCGGAGATCCGAGATCCGAACCGGAAAGGAACTCGGGTTTGGCTCGGGACTTTTGAGACCGCTATTGAAGCCGCCAAAGCCTATGATCGAGCCGCGTTTAAGTTGCGCGGCTCCAAAGCTATACTTAACTTTCCTCTGGAAGCTGGGAAGTTAAATGCAAACGCCGATGAGGGAAACCAACGGAAACGAACAAGAGAAAGTGAGATTGTAGAGGTAGAAGCGAAGAAGGTAGTGAAGAGAGAAGAAACTGAGAGGGATGTCGCGTTGACACCGTCGAGCTGGACGACGAGTTGGGACAGTGGTGATCTGAAAGGAGTTTTCAGTTTATCACCGTTATCTCCCCATCCGCCGTTAGGATATGCTCAGCTCGCCGTTATATGAGTAGCAACCGTTTTTTTTTTTTTTAATATCCAAATTATAATGAGGTTAAAAAAAAGGAAGTTTATGTATATAAAGATGGTAAATGTGCAAATTGCGATTATGGTGAATGATTAGCAATCTCCTCTAATAATTAATCTGGACTCAATAACTTGAAAAACCAAATTACCCACTTAATATGTTTTTGTCAATTAATTTATATTAAGGATATTGGAAGTATGCTCGTCTAAAAAAATATTAAAATTCTAATTTTAAATGCATTTTTGCATGTGTTGTATTAGACAATTTCTCATATGTGACACAGAATGCAAGTTACATGTTAATTTGTATAAATTTATTAACAAAATTCTTTTATCTTTTGTTCACTTTTATTTTATTTTTTTCTTTCAGTTATCTATTTTCCATTCATATTCCTTTTTCTACCTATCTATTTTCCATTAGCCATTGCAGTCCTTTTCTTTTTCAAATCGGACTCCTTCACTAGCAATTGAACTTAGATTGCATTATTGTCTATGAGACTGGGTTTTGATTATTAACTTACTGTTGAGCACTACTTCCTCGAAATTATTTAACATTTTTTGTATCCTTTCTCCTCAGGAGAAGAACATTTTCCATACATAGCAGTTCTCGATAACAAACTGATCCAAGTTCAAATCTTTCAAATCGAAGAAACAGATCCAAAGCTTTCTCAAACTGCACGTATGGAAATATCAACCAATAAACACGTATTGGGATCTGTCTCTTCCAAGACTCAGTTTGAATCTTAAGCCCCTCCTCAGAAGCGGTAATGAACCCATTCCCAAAACTAAAATGTTGAAAATATCCATAGCCTCATTCTGCAACTTCATTTACTTAGAAAGAGAAAGATTTAGAGAGAGGGTTATTTGCTCTTTTGAGCAGTCCTCTAATTGTTTGATGCTGATAGTGTAGTCAGTAAGAATGAAGGAAGACGGAGAGTGGGTGAGTATTGAGGAGGAGAGAGAGAGATGGAGATGGGCAATAATTTCAGAAAAAATTCACTTTGACCGGATTGATGGACCAAAATAATGAATTTAGTGTTCTTATTAAAACGAGGGTGTTTCTGATCATACACTTAAAAAAAATAATAAAATCAAAATATTTTTTAAAAAATCTTAAATTTCATTTATTTAATCTATCAATAAAGCCATATACTGAATTTAGATAAATTTTTTAAAAAATTTATGGGTTGTTAATAAATACTTACAAGAAATAAATTTAGTTATTTTAATGTTTTTCATTACTAAATATCAGGATTTTTCCGTCTTTTCGTATGATTTTAATAAATTAAACTAAAAAATTAAGTAGTCTGATGAAAATAAATTTGAAAGACTATTAATTAATATTTTCAAACCGCAGGATTAATTATCTAATTTGATGAAATGTCAGCCACCGCAAAATTATTTTCCCTTGCTAGTAATCTCAAAACCATCTTCGTAGTTATCGCCTGGCATTGGGTGTCAAGTTTTGTTCGTTTGACTTCTCAAGTTTCTTAAATGCCAATGGTTGTGAATTCTGATACTCGTTCCTTGCTTTTATTTTCAACCATTACTGTCGTTTTAATTCAGAAAAATTCCAACCGCAGCCCTTGGTTTCGGATGGACTCCATTAATAAACAAACATCACTGCCTTTTTTTCCAATATATAAAAAGAATATTTAATACTGCTCTTTTTCAAATAATACAATAAAAATATGTAAGTTTTGATCTCAAAGGACTATATTCTATGAATTGTTTTTTTTTATTCCGTTCTATATATATTTAAGTTCATACAAATATCAAAACATAGGAGATGTTTATATTGTTGGATAATACTAATTATTCTAATATATATTTTTTAGTGTTTTAATTGCTGTTGGCTTTTTTCTAGCAGTTAGTTATAAGCATTAATTGTTTATATAGCGGTTTAAAGCGAGAGTGTTTAATAAAAATAATTGTTTAATTAGTTATTCTGTGACATTTTGACCCGATAAAGCGATTCTAAGAGGACGAGGTGAGCTTAAGCTCCTAGCGATAAATCATCATATATTGAAAAAGGGAAAACTAATCATTAAAGGTTAAGCGTGCTCGCTTGACAGAAATTCTAAGATGGATAATTTTCTGGAAAAATTTTTCATTTCACTTGCTGGATAAAACTGAGTGCGATGTGGAGATTGAACCCCAAAACTCTTTTCATATGCTCAGTTTGTATTACCAACTGAGCCACACTTCATATATGAGTATTTATAACTAAATTGGATCCAGCAACCGATCTCTTATAAATACTTCATAGAAAATATTAATAAATACAAATGAAAATGTATGACCTAATTAATATAAACAATAATAATATGGAGTAAAAGCACAGTACTATGAAGGTTATGCTGTCGTAAGAAGACTGTAATAACACCTGAAAGTCTATAATCAAGAAAGATATGAGGCATGATCTTGATCTCTTGCAAATAAACAAATTGCTATATTATATATAAATCTTTTCGTAATCAATCTTTTGAATCCCATAATAAAAAATTAATAACTTTAATTAAATATTAAACTCTTATTTGAATAGTCAAAACTTATTGCTTATCGAAATTAAACAAACAAGTCCTTTTTTTCAGTATGTATTAGCATAAAAAACAAAAGGGTCTTTCCCTTTAATGACTTGTTGTTCTTCTTATTATTTTTTAACTTGCATCATTGGATTGTCATGATACGTCATAATTATTGGAAGAAAAAAATTATATATGTTTACTAATACATATTTAATGATATATGTTTTAAGAGAAGATAATATTTAAAAAATTTACTAATACATATTTAATGATATATTGTAATTTTTCTTTTAGAAGATCAATTTATAAATCAGTTTCAAAACTTGTATTAGATATAGAAAATAAATAAATCAATCCCTAAATTATATTATTCCGTTAATATTGTAGACTTTCTATCCAAAATAGAGAAATTATAGTGTTAATGAAATTATAAATTAAATTAAGGATTTCATAATTAGTTTTACTATAATATAACAATCAATTTGTCGGTCAATTGAAAATTAAAAAATGTTATTATAGATGGAAGGACCAAAATGTTAACACGTGCTTTATAATTGATTTTGAAAATAGAAATAATGTATTAATTTGATTATAATTTAAAAATTAATTTTTTTCCAAATATATATATATATAAAAATATCACTTTTGTCTTTTTTTTTTTCCTAAAAAAAAAATTAATCTCACTCCTTCTCAATAGAAAAATGACATTTTTTCGACTAGAGATGATTTCATATGTGTTGAAGAGCTCTTTATTATAATGTTGGGTTGACCAAGCAAGCAGACATAGCCATGTCTAAATTGAGCCTGTCAATCATCAAAGATTTACCCATTCGAACATGACCATGTGGCTCAAAGATTTGTGTAAGAAAATTATATGCTATATTATTTAAAATTAAAGGATTTAGAATACATTTCAAAGCAATGGATCAAGTCATTTTCTACTCTCTTTTCTTTCTTTTTTTTTTTTTATGTTAGAAATTGTATTTTTTTAATTTATATTCCCTTGCTAGGTCAAAGACATGCAATTAATATAACAAAATAGCTTATCCAATTAGACACATGCACTCTTAATGACATGGTATGCAACAAAAATACGGTGGAAAGCAAATTTTTTTATACCTAAAAATTGTATCAAGAGAGATCATTAATAACAAATAATGATTATTTCATGCTTATTTTTCATAATTTTAAATAAATTTTATATGTAAATCGTGTGTAATATGATTGGTTGCAGATGTAGAGAGTAAGAGATCCTAGTTTGAGTCATTTCGGCTATAAAAATTATTATCAATTTTCTGAATATTATTCAATAAGCAAGAGATTGTGTATCGATAAATATTTAATTATAATATTTATAGCACAAATTTATATAAAAAAAATAAAATATGGCTTTTAAATAAAAAAAATTTCTATGAGAGATGTGTAGATTAATGATTACATTATTTCGATGACTATACATTTACATGCATTACTATTTAATTATAATATACAATTTTTTAAAATAAAATAATTAGATTTCACATTACATTTATATGTTGTAGTTTTTTATTTGAATAATAAATTTTAGTCCAACCTTTTGATTTGCACTTACTATATTTTAATTTTTAAGTATGATCAGGCACTCAATCCAACCGTGGGGCGGCTCACATCATGATCTCATGCACTCTTCAAAATGATATGTGCATTTTGTACATTTTATTTTGAATAATTAACAAAGGTTGCTTAAAATAATACTATCTTAATTAAGAATTAATTATTCGTAATGTAGAACAATATCAACGTCATCACAGCAATAAACTAATTGAATTTTGCTTACAGAAGCATTGAATCTATAAAATACCTTTCAACCCAAATTACTAAATATAAATAAAAGAGAGGAATCTTTGCTAATTTTTTAATAAATCGTTTCTATGATTTTTAAAGAATTATCAAAGAAGAATATCTAATTAGGTCGCGGATTCAGGGTGTTAAAAAAAAAATAAAAATTAATATTTAGTAAATTATAAAAATTTATTGATGTAGAAGGAGTTTTAATGGCCATTGCAATTCGAGAAATTTAATATTTGAAGTTCTGGAAAAATCCAAAGAGCACAAGGCCCATATGTGTGGCCATCTTTTATCCAACATGGCTTTTCTTGGATTTAATTGGCTATGGTGAAGAAGAATATCCAAATTGGGCATTGATTGCCAATGGAATGTACAAATTATTTCTCGTTGCAATGCATATGCAGTTCTGTTTTGATGCTTTCATGAGCGGACTCAAACCAATGAAATGGTAGCAAATTGAATAGTTAATGTTTTTAAAAATGGAAATTGAATCAAATCTAGTTAATTCCATGTAGTTAGTTCCATCGGTTTTTAACTATTTTTTATTATTTATAATCTTATTTTTTAGGTTTATTAAAAACCGAACTAAATATAAAATTTCCATTATATTATATAAAGTCAAAACTAAACCACTTGTTTTATAAATTAAACAGAACTAATTCGATTTGATTGGATTAAACACAAAGAATACCAAGTAGAAATAAAATACAGTGAAACAATTAGAATTCCTCCAACTTTTTTGGCATAATATTAATTGAGACATGCCTTTGTATTCCCTTTATCGTCATTACAAATCCCTGACACCCACTTATTCCAAAAGCCTCATCTTTTCTTAGCCGTCAGTAACAGTGGGGCAATAATGACCAAAAAAATCCGTACGAAACTGTGAGATTATGATTTCTCCAATGAGATGAGCTTTGCTAGGAATGGTTTGGTAGCATCGAATATCAACAGGTGCAAAAAAAAAAAAGAAGAAGACACCTAAGCTCGGGAGGAAAAGACTTGCCTAATACCGTGCATGGAGTCACCTGTTCGCACCTATACTTGAACGTCTGACCATGCATTGGAAAAAAGAAAGTACTGTAAAAAAATTTTTATAAGCAAGTGCAAAACAAGACAAAAAATGAATCTAAAACTGCATCTTAATTCTCTTTGGAAACACCATTTTTGCATACGTACTTTGTTGCATATTCATAGATGGTTGCATAATTGCTGGAGGCGGAGTTGCATAAGCCTAGTTTTTGTCTCCTCCCCAATGGCATTTGCTCTTTTCTTCTCGTTGCTCCACTGATTCACTTTATGCGCCATGTCCTTTTGATGCTTTTCAGACTTCATTGCAGGCTATATATACATGGTCTTTTCATTTATCTAAACACTCACGCTTTCTCTCTTTTAACATTGCAAAAATCTTTTTCCTTTATAGCTTTTGTTCCCAATATAGCTCCTTCTGTATGAAAAAGAAGTCCATACCCTGAATTTCTTAAGGTTACAAATATAAATGTTATATATGTAAATAGGTTCATATGCATTATCAATGGTGAATTTATTTTCTAGTTGCAAACAACTGAAACATTAGAGTCATAGGAATTCTATACACCGAACAAGAAGAATATGCAATGATTCTGTTAGACTTTGTATACCCTGCATAGCTCATTTTGGTTGGTGAGAAAATGCCTGAAAGGATCAGTCGTTTAGATTTTTGCCCATTTAGAAATCAGAATGTTTTTTTTTTTTTCATCTGTAAGTAATTTAATTGATGAGTTTCTAAACATGCAGATTTCCTACCTTGAGATTAGGGTGGGTGCTGACGCAGGAAAACTGAAATGGACAAGACTGCAATTGCCCTTGAAGCTATTAGCAACGAAACTGTTGATCTGGTACATATTCTTCCTGAGTGAACTACTACTACTTTTGTGTTAACCAATGTTTATGTAGAAAAAGGAACAAAAAGGAAAAGGATTTTCTTCAATTATTTCTGATGTAAAAACAAAATTTTACACAGATTAGTGTTTAAATCTAAAACAAGATCTTTTTGAGTAATAACTAACATCAATATGGATACAAGTCCCAAATCTAACTTGATGTTTATGTCAAGTCTGAATAAAACATCTTTCAAGATCAACATGTTTGGTAATCTGGATTTGGATTCTTACAGGAGACAATTCCTGTCGAAGAAGTCTTTGAGAAGTTGAAATGTACAAGAAAGGGTCTTGCTACTGATGAGGTTCGACAGCGGTTAGCAGTATTTGGCCACAACAAGCTTGAAGAGAAAAAGGTCCTTTAAGAATGGTTTTAGTTCTTGTTCTTCTAATTGGCTTGCAACTTTTTGTTGAATTCAGTTCTTTTCTATGTTGCTTTATAGGAAAGCAAAATACTCAAGTTTTTGGGCTTTATGTGGAATCCACTATCATGGGTTATGGAAGGTGCAGCAATTATGGCCATCGCTCTTGCACATGGAGGAGTAAGTTGTAGGGATAACCTTTTATCTTTCACTTCAAATGTCTCCAATTAGTACATGTATTGAACTGAAAATAAAATAACTATGCAGGGAGAAGGGGTAGATTTCCATGATTTTGTTGGTATTGTGATACTGCTTATCATCAATTCAACCATCAGCTTTATAGAAGAAAATAATGCTGGAAATGCAGCTTCAGCTCTTATGGCTCGGCTGGCACCAAAAGCAAAGGTTAAATCCATATGTTATTTCATAAATCTTCTTATTTAGACAATGAGCTCTTGTTTAAGCTGTTAGGATTACTTCTTAATTCTTTCTTCATTTTGAAATTGTCTATAACAGGTTCTACGAAATGGCAGCTGGGGAGAGGAAGATGCTGCTGTATTGGTCCCTGGAGACATCATTAGTATTAAATTAGGTGACATTATTCCTGCTGATGCTCGATTACTTGAAGGAGATCCTTTGAAAATTGATCAGGTGACTAGTCATACAATGTTAGAAATAAGAAGACGACAAGACGTGTTCTTATATTGAGCTTTAAGGTTTCATTACATGTTTTTTCTTTCTAGTCTGCTCTTACAGGAGAGTCACTTCCTGTCACTAAGAATCCTGGAGATGGAGTTTACTCTGGTTCAACATGCAAGCAAGGTGAAATTGAAGCAGTTGTCATTGCTACAGGAGTACATACCTTTTTTGGAAAGGCAGCTCATCTTGTTGAAAACACTAATCATATCGGGCATTTTCAGAAGGTTCATCTCAAAATTACTCTCAAATTTACATAATCGGAAAATTCTAGTCATGCAAACTTAGTATCCTGTAAGCATCTGCTACTAGTTGTGAGTTTTGCATTGTGGTTTCAGGTCTTAACTGCTATTGGAAACTTCTGCATTTGCTCTATTGCCATTGGAATGTTGATTGAAATTGTGGTAATTTATGGGAGCCAAAAGAGGTCCTATCGCGTTGGCATAGACAACCTTCTAGTTTTACTCATTGGCGGTATCCCCATTGCTATGCCAACAGTACTTTCTGTCACAATGGCTATAGGTTCTCATCGCTTGTCTCAGCAGGTGTGTGAAAATAACTCGTTTTCCGGAATCAAACAAGTATCTAATAGCTTGAGAGAAATATTAAGGACTATTCTACTTGCTGTGTAGGGTGCCATAACAAAGAGAATGACAGCTATTGAGGAAATGGCTGGGATGGATGTTCTTTGCAGTGATAAAACAGGCACTTTAACTCTTAACAAACTTACAGTTGACAAATCTATGATAGAGGTGCTACTTTTCCTCCATTAATATAAGTTTTTGAGTAACTTGATAGTTTGACTTTATTATTTGACTTCATCTATCATGATAGGTTTTTGCAAAGGGTGTTGACAAAGACATGGTTGTATTGATGGCTGCAAGAGCTTCAAGACTGGAAAATCAAGATGCCATTGATACAGCTATTGTTTCAATGCTGGCTGATCCTAAAGAGGTATCAAATGTTTTATTTTGTATTCTTTAGATTGAGTTTATGATGAACCTGAGGTCATTGAATTGTTTTACTTTATTAGGCCCGAGCTGGAATCACTGAACTTCACTTTCTTCCCTTCAATCCAACGGATAAGAGGACAGCACTTACTTACCTGGACAGTGCAGGCAAGATGCATAGAGTGAGCAAAGGAGCTCCAGAGCAGGTACTTATTAGTTGAAGTTTTAGTTTATGATCACTTTACAGAATACCAGAGCCTAAAATTTCTTACATTTTTTATGTGGGAACTTCAGATTCTCAATCTGGCATGGAATAAATCAGATATTGAGAAGAAAGTACATGCAATAATTGATAAATTTGCTGAGCGTGGACTTCGATCCCTTGGAGTTGCCATACAGGTATAAGTTTTGGTTCATTTCTGTAGTATTTGGGAACTTCTTAACTTAATTCTTAATGATAAAGAGAGTGACAATATTTTATAGGAGGTACCTGCTGGTAATAAAGACAGTCCAGGTGGACCTTGGGAATTTGTCGGTCTTCTTCCTCTTTTTGATCCACCTCGCCATGACAGTGCTGAAACTATCAGAAGAGCTCTAGATCTTGGTGTTGGTGTCAAAATGATCACAGGTGATCAACTGGCAATTGCAAAAGAGACAGGAAGACGGCTTGGAATGGGCACTAACATGTATCCTTCATCCTCTTTGCTTGGAGAAAACAAGGATGGAGAAATTGGAGCCTTACCAGTCGACGAGCTAATCGAAAATGCTGATGGTTTTGCTGGTGTTTTCCCAGGTAATAATGATCCAATTGGTATTGAGATGAAAAAGTACCATTTTAGATGTTGTCATTTACTTGATTATTCTTTATAGAGCACAAATACGAGATTGTGAAGCGACTTCAAGCTAGGCAACATATAGTTGGAATGACTGGTGATGGAGTTAATGATGCACCAGCATTAAAAATAGCAGACATAGGAATCGCAGTAGCAGACTCAACAGATGCTGCTCGCAGCGCTTCTGATATAGTCCTGACAGAACCTGGGTTGAGTGTGATCATTAGTGCTGTTTTAACCAGCCGTGCAATCTTTCAAAGAATGAAGAACTATACTGTAAGATTATTTTGATAAATCTGGAATTTTGTGACTATAAAAGGGTCAAATTACTCTCACTACATTCATCTCTCTTTTACTTTCCTCCCTTTTCCCCAGATATATGCAGTTTCCATCACCATACGTATTGTTGTAAGTTTCATTTTCTTTCTTTTCGGTACTAGAAGTTTTTCGAAAATATGAAAACTGGGGTTCTAATTGGAAATTGTTTAACAGATGGGATTTATGTTGCTCACTTGTTTCTGGAAGTTCAATTTCCCTCCATTTATGGTTCTCATTATTGCCATTTTAAATGATGGTACTCTCTTATGATCCATTGTCATACATGTATGCTTAACAAGAGAACATCTCAATTCTCAATTACATTTTTCTATATATATTTCCAGGTACTATCATGACAATATCTAAAGACAGAGTTAAGCCATCCCCAACACCAGACAGCTGGAAGCTAAGTGAAATTTTTGCAACTGGGATTGTGATAGGTGGATACTTAGCAATAATGACTGTGGTGTTCTTCTGGGGAGCTTATGAAACCGATTTCTTTACGGTAAAAGCCCCTATATGCTTCTTTAAGCTAGAAAAGCAGAGAAATGTCAGAACAACTAATTATTTCTTTCTTGATTATCACAGAAACATTTCCATGTGCATAGCCTCCAGAAGAAAAATTACAATATTTCAGATGAACATGTATCAAAGGAACTGAATGAACAGCTAGCATCAGCTATTTACCTTCAAGTTAGCACTATAAGTCAGGCTCTAATATTCGTTACCCGTTCAAGAAGTTGGTCATTCACAGAAAGGCCTGGTCTTCTTCTTGTTATTGCTTTCTTTATTGCTCAACTGGTAAATACCTGTTCATTTCTATTCACTACTAGGTTTATTACCACTTAGTTTTTAATTCTAACAAGTTATATGCAGGTTGCAACTGTAATAACTGCAGAAGCAACATGGGGTTTTGCTGGAATTCGTAAGATTGGCTGGAAATGGAGTGGTGTTATATGGCTATACAACATTGTAACTTTCATGCTACTTGATCCTATTAAGTTTGCTGTCAGATATGCATTGAGTGGTAGAGCTTGGGGCCTAGTTTATAACCAAAGAGTAAGCGAAAACCAAATTTAGTTTGCATTTTACAATTTCTCAGACTTTTGAAAAATGGAAGCAGCTTCAAATTCACTGTATGTAAGTTGGGTTTTGAGCATTTGGCATCGGTTTATTTTCTCAGACTGCAATGACCACACAAAAGGACTTTGGTAAGGAAGCTAGAGAAGCAGCCTGGGCAGCCGAGCAGCGAACACTTCATGGTCTGCAATCTACAGAAGCGAAGGGGATTACTGAAAAACATACTTTCGGAGAGATTAGTGTAATGGCTGAAGAAGCAAGAAGACGAGCAGAACTTGCAAGGTTTGTACTATTTTCATCAATCACACAATGTCTAATAATTCCTGTCATCCCTAAAAGAAAATATAATTTTTTTTTTGGGGGGGATATTATGCAGATTAAGAGAGCTTCATACTCTGAAAGGCAAAGTGGAATCCTTCGCAAGGCTGAAGGGTTTAGATATTGATGTGAACCCCCATTACACAGTCTGATTAATGATGATTCCTTTTTCTTTAATTCCATTGTTATATGCTGAGTGTTCAAGTGCTCCACTGTCAATAAGAACTCTTGATTTTGCTCATTTTGTATTTTCTTCAATAATACAATAAGTTCATTTTCTTTTATCTTAAATTTCCATATATAGACAAAGAGTTTGATCGGTATTTACCGAACGATAATTTCCCAAAAAGCTAAGCAGTGAGAGTGACATCAGAATCAAAACAGAGATACAATCGAACAAAGTTTAAATCTTAACTCTCAATAAATATTTCATAAAAAAGGGGCCATTAAAAGTTATTAAAGGCTAAGAATATATTTATTGATTTTACATATGACAGATACAATTGAAATTGTAATATATAAAGAGAATGTAATAAAAAATAAGGTAAGATATTCATTATTCAGTATATTGAAAACATATTTAAAATTACACTCATCACCTTGTCATTGGTATTTCTTCAGTCTATATATCTATATGATCCACAGACTAATTTTTTCATATTATAACAAAATAATAAGAGTGAATAATTTAAAAAATATTTTAAAAAACAAAGGGGCAACAAAGACGATCTCACCTGCATTCCTGGGCACAACAACATTTCCCTGAAAGCGCTCAAAACCACATACCACATTATGCCTCTTAGTCACGTGCTATAATGCTTCCACGCGTTTCCATGTATGAAAGATAAAATAAAATGGGGGATCTTTCTCACGCTCATGCATTGGACTACTTTGCACGCTCAAAAAAAAAAAAAGAATATCAATGATAGAAAAACAAAATTTACCACTTTTCGACTTTTTATAAAATTAAAAATTTCAACCGTCCAGTTCTATAAAAAATAAAAATAATTAATACATTATCTTTTAATTAATGCTTTGTGTATTAATCTTAATATAAAAATATTTGTCATATACTATATTAAATAAAATATAACTTTTTTTCAAATTTTTAATATTTTATTCACTTTATTTCCTTTTTTTTTTAACTGAAAATTTACCTCTCATGTTTAAATCACGTCACACCACTAAAACAACATATTTCTCCATATATAATTTTTTTTTCTTTTACTGCTGTTGATGTTACTCATCTAGCACGAAGGCAACAAATGCGATCCACGCGATTACATAATTATATAATTAATTTGGCTAATGCAAGTGACAATTTTGTGCTCCCAAATCAAGTTTCCTTCCAACACATTAGCACATTATTGTTGCTGTTGTATCATCTCCACTAATTCTTACATCAATGGTGACCTGAAAGTGATGATGATGACAATGAGATCCTTTCAAATAGTTGAAAGATTTGAAACTCTACCTAATTTTTATAAATGACTTACATTTGCAATAGGGAACGGTCCTCAATTTCATGGACAAGTGTTTTTAATAATTGATAATTTAAATTATATTTTTTATGTTAAAAATTAAATGATCATAGATGATATAAATGCTCGCTGTAACTGCTTCATCTGTCAATGAAACGATCCAATGCGAGCAGAATTTAAAATTATCTTAATTACACTACAAAAATTATTTTGCTTTCTTTATATGGTTAGTCATCGGCACCTATTATAGTTTGAAAGAATAATTTAAAGTATAATGTGTTTCATAACAATTTAATAAGAAATAATAATAAATATATGATAATAAAAACCAAAATATATTAAATTATTAATATCTATATCATCAATGTTAGGTATGTGAACTAAATTTCATTAATAAGTATTTCTAATTTTTAGAAATTAAATTAAATATTCAATAATTTAAAATTTTTGTTTAATATATAAAGATGTAAATGATTATTTAATCCGTCACTTTAAATATAATATTTATTTATATTCTTCAAGCTTATTATAGATTTAAAAGATGGGAGTAGTATTTTTTATAAATTGGATGAACTCTATCGGACCACTCGTCTCGATTGGAATATGATTATTGAAATTCTAATTCTAATATATTTATTTAAAAAATAAAAATAAATTGACTAAATAATCATCTGCCACTTGTCGTACACTAATGGGACAGTTAGCAAATCAAATCCTTATTAAAAAAGAATATTCTGTTTAATCCATGTCAAACCTACCAAGAAAATACGATGAAATAAACAGTACTTCGTTAAAAAAAAATCCCTTTTTTAGCCATCTCCACTCCCTTTAAAGGCGCGTGTTGTGAACAGCTCCTATTATTCAAAGACGTGTGTCTCTCTCCATGGACCTCTTTCAAAGTGATCTCTGTACTCTCATTACTCACTGCAAGCTTTATGTATACCGTAATAATATAAATATAACTTGAGATTTCCCTCGTTTTACATAACCAAGAATAGATTGAAGATCTTTTTATATCATGATTATTTTCTGCGCTGTTTGTCATTTTCAAGCTATACCCATTTCTCACCACACATTAACGGAAAATTCCCATTAATTAAATTAAACTTCGGCTTTTGGCTCAATACTACAAAATACTTCAGAGTAAATTGGACCATATCTTCGTATTACTAGTCGCGAAGTTAAGCTATTCTGATTTTTGTTCATTATGTATCTGTTCCCTCTTCATTGCCAAACCAAGATTTTTGTCACTTGAACAGACTCCAAATGACGATGATTTCTATAGCATTTTCTTGCTGGTATCATGATTTTTAATTGGCGAATGTAAAAAATTTAATCTTTGGCCAACTGGGTTGTACAAACACCAAAGTATATGATTGCTCGTGACTTGACTTGAGTTGGGTTGTTGTGAGTAGTGTTAATTAAGGTAGTTGGGATTTTGAGTAGTCCAGTCCATTAATGGAGTTGAAATTGCTTGGCTCTAAATCTGTGTCTTTATCTGAGACAGCTCTGCTGGGAAAGACTTATTCTTGCCCTTTTTTGAGTCTGAGGCATGTGGCTGCAGTTAGATTCTCTCCAGAGTTCGGTTCTTGCAGAGGTAATTAATTATTTCTGTTCTTGAATCATTGGTGGTTTTGTTAGGTTCTTATTTCTTGTTCATTTCCCTTCATTTTCTTGAAAATCAAGCAGAACATTCATTCATTTTTTACTGGAAATGCTTTGTTTTGTTCTGGTTTTATGTTTCTTTGAGTTTTCTGCTTTTCTTTACTGTTTTTGCTCTGTTTTTTTTTGTTAGTACTTAATTTGTAGATTTCACTAATAATTTAATATGCTCTGTTTCTGGTCCTTCTAATCTCATGCATGTAGGGCAAGATACTGAAACTTTTTGTTTAATGGTTTCTTTTTTTCTTATGTTTAGGGATATTTCTAACGGTGTCTTGTTCAAGTACTTCAAATGGTACTTATTTGTCAAAGAAGGCTAACAATTCAGCTAACGAAGAAAAAAATGCAGCAGAGAATCATTTGTATCGGATTAATGGAGCAAATGGTGCTAATTCAAGTTTGTTTTCTGGAAATAAGAAATTGCTTGATGCATTTGATGATGAGTATGGTGGAGTTGTTGTTGATTCAACTAGATTACCGAAGAATTCAGATGATTTTGCTTCTTCTCTTCAGTTTTCCCTTTCTCATTGGAAACAAATGGTGAGTTCTTTTTCTATTTTAGAACCACCAATTTGTGCAGTATAATTGCTCTATGATATGCTTGAGACTTGGGAGAATTTGAATTGAAGTGATCTTCTTGTTATAACTTCTTTCCACCGTTCCGCACCCCCATGTGCTTGTCCATATCCAAAATGGAGAAGTATGAAATTGGCTATGAAATTTTCTTGAAAATGGTTAGAACAGAAATGATATATCACCGATGAGCTTTGGCTCAGTGGTACTAGCTACATTTGTAAAGCTATATGTATGGGGTTTACAGTTTAAACCACAGATAGAGCCAATTCTTTATTTGCTAGCAATAAGCCTTATAATTTAACTAGATACTATCATCAATTTGGTTGAATATGCATTTGATGGACCGTATGAGAATCATGTCCCAAAACTTTTTTGATATATCACTTTTTTCTTTAGATGTTTGGATGTATTAAATGTTTCTGAAATGAGAATAGAAGGGTCTAGAGTTGATTGTAACCTGACTCGATTTAGTACTACAGATTTGCCTGTGTATCTGGTTCAAGCCTTCAACTTTTCATCTTTGCATGATTGCATTCTTGCAGTATTTCACGTGGTCACAAATATTGCAGAACCTTGAAATATGTAATGTAGTTATGGGCTTGATTTAAATGTTTCTCTTTTCCTCTGGATTCATTTACTTATAAACATTACTCGGGATAGAATGACAAGGTAGAGTGGAATATTCAAAGAACTTGTAACTTTTCATGAAGTAACACTGTCGTGTAACCTAACTGCAGGAAAAGAAGGGAATTTGGCTGAAGTTGCCATTGGAACGATCAGAGCTTGTTCCCATTGCAGTAAAGGTGACTTTTTAGACTTAAAAGTACTCTTTAGCATACTGAATCATTTAATTTCACTGGACTTATGGTAGAAGACAGTTTACATTTTAGCTTTCTTGGGCTTGATTATACACGATTCTCCAAAAACGACTCCACAATTTATATGATGCCTGATAGTTTACTTCTTTCCTTTGTAATAATAATTAATATGTGTATCTCGCTAAGACGAGTAATTTGATATTTACAGGAAGGTTTCCAATATCACCATGCAGAACCAGGATATGTAATGTTGACTTACTGGCTTCCTGAAGGACCTTGCATGCTTCCCACTAATGCTACCCATCAAGTAGGAGTGGGAGGATTTGTCATCAATGACAAAAATGAGGTAATTTTTTCTAATGAAAGAGAAGAAGAAAATATTTTAATTTAAGTGTACTTTGGTTTTCTTTTGGCCTAGCCATGATCTGCAGTTCATGCATAGCAGTTATTCTTTCTTTTAATTCTTATATTATAGTAGGTAAATCTACTATATGGAATTTGAAGTACAATGACCAAAATTCTTGATTCCCAAGTCCATAGTTGTCTGATTCTGTTTTGATAATAACAAGCAACTGAATCCTAACAGGATTCCTTATCAAATGCCTTTATTCCTGAGTATCTGCACTTTTCTTTTAGTTCTTGTGTTTTCCTTACATAACCAATTTTTTACACAATGATTACTCTATAATAGGCTGGTTTAATTGTTGAAATTGAAATGTCAAACTTCTTGAGAGAGTAAAGATTATATTATGATATGGCTGTAATTTTATGTACTTCAAATTTATTTTTCAGTTCAACTTCTCCTTTCTTTCAACAACTTATAAGTTATACATTACATTCCCTAATTTTTTATATCAACCTATACATTTTTATTCTTATGCAAATTCTTCTCTTTTCTTTTTTTTTTTTTTCTGATTCCCACTTGCAGGTTCTTGTAGTACAAGAGAAATTCTGTGCTCCATCCTTTTTCGGTCTCTGGAAAATACCAACTGGTTTCATCCATGAGGTAATGAAAGACTTTAGTATTGGCAATGAAATTAGGAATCATGGAAATTAGAAGAAAAGGAAAACATTAATAATTTATTTTGTTTTATTTCCGGTATCAGTCCGAGGAGATTTACACAGGGGCAGTGAGAGAAGTTAAGGAGGAAACTGGTGTAAGAATATCTTCATTTATTTCTCTAAAATTCATAATAGTTACCTTTTAGGCATTACTCATAACTAAAATAATTATATTTTAGTCAATTCTTTGTTGTAGATGCTAATTAGCTGCCTTTTGCTGTATATTGCAGATTGATACTGAGTTCATAGAAGTCGTAGCATTCAGGTAATAGCAATGACTATCAATAAATAATTTGAGATATGAAAAATAATTGCATCACGTGAATATAAATGCTGCTTATATTTTAAGATAAAAAAAACGTGTTCTAACAAAAGGGATTCTGACTTTTGCATGATTTTTTTCCACTTACCGACAGTATTTACATTCCTACGCATCGTATCTAATATCTTCTACTATTATGATTCAGGCATGCTCACAACTTGGCTTTTGATAAGTCAGATTTATTCTTTGTCTGCATGTTGAAACCCTTATCAACTCAGATCATTCTTGATGATCATGAAATTCAAGCGGCCAAGGTGACTACTTTGCCTCACAAATTTGCCCATATATATAGTTGCATGATACTTTTCCGTCATAATGAGTCTGAACTGAAATTATTCATTTGGTCTGTGTTTGTTTCCAGCCACTTGTCTGGTGACAAAATGAAAGAATGTTCGATTGAAATAATTGAAAAAAATTATAGCATACATATCAACTTTTTTGCTTTTCTTAAGGACTATTAGACTGTTGTCTAAACAAGGGGCCAAAAATTCATGCTATTTCTGTTATGAGGACTCAATCATCAACATTTTTTAATCTCATAGCGATCTTTTTAATTATCTTTTCAACCCATTATTGTGTTTCCATCTTGCAGTGGATGCCATTGGTTGAGTTTGTAGAGCAGCCATTAATTCAAGGAGACGGCATGTTCAAGAAAATCATAGACATATGCATAGCTCGGCTGGGGAAAAGTTATTGCGGATTATCTGCTCATAAATTGGTCTCCAAATTTGATGGTAGACTATCTTGCCTGTATTATAATGTTGTTGATATCGAAAATATTAACTGCAGAGCCAGTTGGTGAGGCCATCCAAGCAGTACAGCACCACAACTCCCAATGCTTACCTTCGCTTGCTTCTTTCCTTGTGAAATGCATCTCTTATTTCCACTTGGTGTGTTCAAGGATAGCAGACAAAGATCGAGCTCATAGAATAACAATTAACTAAGAGTAAATATTGCAACATATAATTCTGTTTCTTGCTTTCGTTCATGTGAGTTCTGGAGAACTGGCTGGGGATAAGTACCTGTAATTTCAAATATTCCTTGTGTCTGTAAATGTTCTCACCTCTGTGATGAAGAGAAAAATGTAGCTATTGCAAATGTGTGACTCTGATAAATTGCAATTTTGCTTTCTGTTAGACTGTCACAGATGGAGAAATAAAATTTTAGTCTGCCACAATTTGATCAGATGAACTATCTGATATTTTTGAATTCTGATGGAATTTAATCAAACTTATTATATTTCTTTATCGAAAATATATTCAAATTAATTGGCTGTTGTTGGTTGGAAAAAACAAAAATAAAAAAAGAACTGAGAGCTTAGGCAGGCCTTTATAATTAGCTAACATATCCATTCTCTTTCCAATGAATTATGTCTAAGACAATGGCATGTGTGACATGCTCATGCCAATCAAGCATATGGTCCCATTGCCCAGTGGAATTATTATGAATTTATGGGTGTCATGGATTTTATGTTGCACATTCACATGTCGTTTTATCTGTTGATGAACATCTGGTACTAAATTAGTGGAAATGTATATAAAAAAGAACCATATATTCTTGTGACTACTTATTGAGTTCACATGCATTTTCAACTTTAATTTTTTTTTAAAAAATAATAATTTACTCACTTCCTTGTAAGTCTATTTTGCAATGCTTCTAACTTTTCTTATTAAAAAAAATTCCTCTAAATGTTTCTTGAAAAAAAAAAAATTGTAATGACTTCTAAATTATATATATTGCCAAATTGCATATGGATTTTGGAAAAGAGACATGTAAAATTAATAAAATAATTATATTTGATAATATGAGAACTAATGCCAATTCATTTGTCACTGTCGCGTCGAAGGGTGAATGCATTTAACGCACGTATTATTCTACTAGTAGGTACGCTTACTTTGTTTTTGGCTTCACACGGGGATACTTTTTCTCTCGGACCCAAACACCCCGTAGTCAGGAGTGTCGGCCACATGTAATAATTTAACTTTCAACAAATTAATCCAAAAAATGTAATAATTATCACATACCCTCTCCTTTCTTTATTAAATATCCATTTTACTAAAAAATATACTACTGATTAAAAGTTATTAATATGACTAGGACTTTACTAAAACGCCCCCTAAGAATAATAAATTTAATTTACTACTCAACTGAATTAAAATGGAGTAAAAATATAATATAATTTCATAAATGAATATTAAATTGAAAATTTTATTTTTTAGCGAATTATTAAAGAAGGCAGGGGGCATCTTAGGTATCTTCTCTCTCTCTCTATATAACAGTTAATAAGGTTAAATTTAAATTTATCAAATCAGTTGACGTCATTATATTAACTGTTTTTGGATTAACATTCCAACCATTCTTCAATTAGGAAAATATCATGATTAAACAACTAATTTTTTCCCTTTCTCATATTATGTTTTAAAATTAACTTTATTTTTAATTTTAAAAATTATTTTAATTAATGAATATATTAATTTTATGTTAATTTAAAATAAATTTTCTCTTCTATTAAAATTCGATTAAATATAAGTACACGAGTCCCTAATATTATAATTATTTAGATTAATGGAATGTAAAATTTATATATTATAAAATTTGTAGGTCAGATTTAGAAATTGTAAATTTTATAAATTTGGACGCTATTTCTAAAAATAAAATAGAATTGTTAATATCCCATCATTTTCTTTTTGCCTTCCTATCATAAAATTGGAGTGACGATGGAATGTATTAATTCTATAGATAGCCTTTTATTTTTTTCTAATCGAGTAAAAAAGTTTAATAAATTTTATTATCTAAATTCCCTGGTTATTATATTTTTTTTAAAAAAAATAATTATTATATTTAATTGGATATAAATTTTTTAGTCTTTTCATTAACATAAGGTTTCGAGTTTTCAAATAATTAGAAATTATTTCATTATATTTGAAAATTTGAATTTTAATAAAAGAAATATAGAGCAAACTTAATTTATCTTACCATTTCCCTGTTTTAAGGTTTATTATTTAATCTAAGACTCTAATTAAAAAAACATAAAAAGAAATCGCGCCAAACAGGACAAAGTTAAGGAATGTTATTGTTAAATGAATTGAAATTAGAATAACCTTAAATAGAAATATTAAAATCAATTTTCTTTATGATAAATTAAAATGAATTAATCATTTATGTATTTAATATTATTTAATAAACAAGTTCCCAAGCTGTCATCCCTCTTTCCTCTTCCTAACATCATCACCCAAAAAGTGCTTCAATTCCCTCCTCTTCACTAACCGATCGGAGACTTCAGTTTCAAATTACTTGAAAATTTGAAAAGCAAAACACAATTCCATTGTAAGTTTCTTTCTTCCAGTCCATATTTCACACAATTTTGTTTTTTTTCTTTAATTTTTTAAAATTAATTCTTTATTGTGCATCAGTTGATAGGGTTTCTGGTTGCGATCATTTGTGAATTCTCTTATCTCACTCGCTTTGTTGGTAAGTTCAATTTTCTGTTATATTCCTCTTTTGGTTCCGGAGAAAATGCACATATGTAAGAGCACGAACGACAGAATCATTTTTATCTAATCATTTGGCTTTTAACGTGAAATTTTTAATTTTAGTGTGTTCTATTGGCTTTTGGCGTGGAAGATGGTGAAATTCTGAGCGGAATTGAAGTACTGTTGATTAGGGAACAATGCGGTTGTTTCCGTTGAACTCGAGCTCAAGTTCGAGTTCAGGCTCTGACAAGGAGCGGGGAAATGGAGGGAGCAATCGCGCTATGTTGTATCTAAACGTGTATGACCTTACGCCTGTAAATAACTACCTTTACTGGTTTGGCCTCGGGATCTTCCATTCTGGCATTGAAGGTAATACGTACAACTGTTTATATTTTGTATGTTTTGCGGCGTTGATTCTACAATTCTTTTGTTTCCTGCTTAATTTTAAATAATTCTGTTTCTGTTTACTTTAATTTTCTTACTTGGGACCGTAAATTGGTCATTTACTGTAAAATTAGTTACATGAAATGATATGGCTGTTTTAGTTGTTCGAAGGTTGAGTAGAGAGTGAATTCTCTTTATATCTATTTTTTTTATTGTGAACAGTTAGTTATGACTATTGAATTGCTAATTCGAGCATGAGATAACCAACTCCTCTTGCATGACATTAATATGGTTCGGCATCAGAAGTAAATCGATTCCTCTTGCATGAAATTAATATGGTTCAGCATAAGAAGTGTATATTGTGATTATGTTTAAGTGAGAGTGGAGAACAAGGAGTTCTTGGAAATATAATTGGATGGTGCTTTGATACTTTGCAAAATATCTGACCTTGGGGCATTGCTGCGGTAATGATAGACAAAACAATGTTTTGAATCAATAAGCTTTTGAAAATGCAGTAGATTAGCTTGTCTGATTATGCTCCTCTCAAAGGATGAGCACATCTCCAGGAAGTCAACGGGTTATCGTGTACTGCATGGAATGTGTCCATTTTACACATGAGAAAAGAGAATAATGAGTTCTTAAATCCATGAAGAGGGCTAGAAAAAAAGAAAAGGAATCTAGAGGACCAAAATTCCATGCAAATTCAGAATGCACCTCTTTATACTACTCACTAACCACTTGCCAGAAAACTGTTGACTGATCCTTCCCCTTTAATCCTGTTACCCTGCATTTATTTACAAGTTTTTTCCTCCTTGTAAATGAATTTTAAAGGAAACAGAGAGAAGATAATTGATTGTGAGCGTGCTGAATTGGAAGCAGGAGCAAACACAAAGAATAGTTGATTCTTTGTTTGCCACATTTTATTTAACTGCTGGGAGATTTGTGAGTTGGAGAAATGGAATTAGCAAGAAATAGAATGATCAAGCTAATTTATATTTATGACTGTATGGAAAGAGCAAATGGTTTTGCATAGATACATGAGCAAATGCTTGATATTCAACTAATTCATGAGAGTCATTCTCACTTCGAACCTAAGACAGCATGACAGTGGTAATCCATGCTGTAATGAGCTTACAGATGATTTTGTAGGTTATGAAGTGTGATTCTTCTGTTCTTTATCATAGAAGTTGATATTATTTAAACAATTTATCCAGGATTCTGAATATATTTGGTTGACAACATCTCTATGTGAAATCATTAATGCCACTATGTATGTACATAAATATATAGCTGGTGGTGCTAATATTGCCATTTATTAAATGCTCCTGTAGGAGTTGGATCTGTAAAAAATAAATTTGGTCTTGAATTCTTCCTTTGAATTCTTTCTTTACCAGTCATTATAAATTACTCATTTTCCACTTACCTTTCTCTCTCTTTCTTTTATTTTATCAGATTTGTATGTGTCATATTTGTACATCTTTATTTGCTTCAGCTATTTTTTTTCGTACCTTCTCTGTTGCATTAACAGTGTGTTCCTATTCATAATCAGTACATGGTATGGAGTTTGGCTTTGGAGCCCATGAGTACTCTAGCAGTGGGGTATTTGAGGTGGAACCAAAAAGTTGTCCAGGCTTCATCTTCCGACGGTCAGTGTTACTAGGCAGCATCAACTTGTCGCATTCAGAAGTTCGATCATTCATGGAACATCTTTCAGCAAAATATCATGGGGACACTTACCATTTGATTGCAAAGAATTGCAACCACTTTACTGATGAAGTTTGTCTGCAACTAACTGGAAAGCCTATTCCTGGATGGGTAAATCGGCTGGCCCGAGTTGGTGAGTGACATGTTTATGTTATCACAAAAGAAATTATTGTGGGCCTAAGTCAGTAGAAGTGGCTATTACATTTACATATTTAAATGTTTCTCATTGTATAATAGATTTTGGTTCCCGATCCATGTTTGCTTGTCCAAGGACTGTATCAATATCTACTTCATTTCTTCATTGCTTTTTATATTCTTGCGATCTCAGGTCTTAAGAATGTCAATGCATTGTGGCATTGATCATATGATGGTGTTGAATGCTTTTGCAGCATAGCTGCTGTAGTTCTTTGAGTTTGTGGTCCACATTTAATGGGCTTCTTTCTCTGACCAAGGAGCTTCTTTTTTCCCTTTTTTTTTTTTTTTCAAGTTTCAGGTTCTTTCTGTAATTGTTTACTGCCAGAAAGCATTCAGATAACAGCAGTTAGACATCTCCCTGATCATCCAGCATGTTCCGGTAAGTTTGTTCTATTAATCTTGTTTCTGAGATTCGTTGGTTCAGATTTTTGCCAAATTTCCTTTTTTTTCTTGTTCTTGTTCAAGAAGATGCATAAAGCCTGCATGTTTAAATTGAATTCTTACCAAAAGAAGTTTGATAATATATATTCTTTTATCAATTAATTAAAGTTCTCACAACAGAATCAAATGCGAATGTAAATTATCCAACATTGTGCTAGTTTCTTACCTCAATGTTATGTATATATCAATACAGATGATGATGGGTTGGGATCTGTTTTATCATCCGCATCAGCAGAGAGCGAAGAAGAGGATTCAGATCATCATCTACTGACTACACCCAATGGTGATGTTGCATTTTTAAAAGAAAAACCAGTAAGGCTAGCAAGAGAACTCTTGTAGAATTTTCCTGTAATTCCTATTCTTTCGGTGTGGGGTCTCTTTGTTGTTTGTATTGTTAGTGTCTGACCTTCAATGTACCATGGTCTAATTAATCGAATACTTTAGCATTTGTTCCATAGTACAGTGAGCTTGCCCAAGACATCTCTGATGCCTGCGATTGATCTTACTCGAGCTTGGTCCTGTATGAATATAATATACAACTCATAATATATATATACGCTTTGTCTTGTCGGTGGATATGATGAAATTCAAAGAATCTCCTGCTTGATAATATATCAATTCTTCTTATTCAGTTCGTTGGAGATCCCTAATGACACCTAAATTCATTCTTGGATTTCTGGTTATATTATGTGATTTTTCGAAATTTTGATGTCAAATTTATTATCATTGAAGTCTGATATCTAATAGCCTCTCGTTTTCTTCAAGTTAATCTAGCAAGTCCGAGAGTGGGTGAGAAGAGTCGAGGCAAGGAAGGCCACATGAACTTCCATCTATAAAAGAAATTTTATATTCTAACCCAAACCTTGGAATATTGCATTCTTTTCATCCACAAAACAAGTGGATAACAACACCTCTTTTTTATCTTTTTTTTTCTGATCTCTCCAACTCAAATTCCCAACCCAGGGACCACGCTTGATGACCTACAAAATTTTTATTTTGTCTTGCAAGAAACTCATTACTTAATGACTTCTAAGTAAACAATCGCATTCTGCATAAGCCAATTGGAGAGAGCAAGGAAGAAAAAAATGAATTAATCCAACAATTTGGATCATATCACACACTTTGAACTATTCCAGTCAATTCACTTTGGGTCTCTTTCCATTTTTTTTTATATTGCATAAAAGGGCTTCTGCGTTCTTTGTTTGTCTCAGAAGTTACCTAGTAGTAAAAGTAATATTTGTGAGAAAATATACACTTTTCTGTGTTGGCTATTCTATATATAATGTAGAAAGAAAGTATTAATAGAAGTAACCGACTACTGCTTAGCCTAGAATCTACGGTTTTGCGAGAAATGAATACTTCAGTCTTCTATATTCTCTTCTTCTCTTCCATGTGTCTAAGCATAGATTCTTTTCAAGTCAAGTGCAGTGACTCTGCTCTTGATATTCATTTTCCTTTCTGGATATCGAACCAGCAAACCCAGCACTGCAATAATCACCCAGCTTTTGAACTTTCTTGCAAAGAAAACACCACCATGATTAATTTTCCATGTTATGGAGATTTGGGTGTGAAGTCCATTTCCTATGATATTGAAAAAGTCGATCTTTTCGATCCAAAGAAATGTGTTCATCAAGTCTTTCTCAATCTCAATCTTTCTCAAACACCATTCAGATATTACTATCTTGTCAAGGAGTACGCATACCTTAATTGTTCAACAAGGCTGTCACCTTCTTTTGTAGAGATTCCCTGCTTAAGTGGGTCGAAACATCATGTTTATACCGTAGAATCCTCTTTTTGTGTGCCAGCTTCTTGCAGGGTAGTTAAAACTGTCGCCATTCCATTTGCATACTCACCTTTTCTTGCTGACAATAGTTTTGGCCTTCGATTAACTTGGAGCTTGCCTGGAGATGATGATAAAGGTAAATTTTCATGGAAAATATTCTTTTCTTTCAATGTACTTCAGTTCTACCAGGATTCAAACTTCCAACCTTACAACTCCATTATTTAACTTTTGTGGAATTAGTCAATTTTGATTTCGCCAGTCAACTCTTTAACTTGCGCAGGTTTTTCAATCAAGAAGTCGATTTTAGGTAATATCTATGGCCAGTTATTGCGGATATTGTTATGTGTTTTGGCAGTAATGGTACTTGTAGGTATAAAGATCTACCATTCAAAGAAACAGAATATGCAGATAGATGATGAGAGTGTTCTTGTTCTTGGGGTTAGAGGACACTGTAAAATTCAAGAAAACAGGGAATGGTTGACAGATAGACTATCAATCACCAAGATAAACCTTAACTAGCATAAAAATTTTTAATTAGCATATTTGTTAACTTGTTTCTTTCTCTTGTTTATTTGAATAGTTATTCTTTTAACTGAGAATAAAATTGGTTGAAAGGTTTAACTTATATATTTAAAAATATTTAGCAAAATTTATACATTGCTTTGCATTATTTTAATTGGATTAGACTGGATATTGAAAATAAAATGAAAGATTTATATAGCTGACTCGAATTAAAGAATCTTTGACGGCGACGCTATGCGCTGGTCTCATGTTCGGTTCGGTTTGGTCGTTCTCTACCCCAACTTGTTGTTTGCACATGAAAAAACATTTGGGTTGGATGGAAAGTTTCCCAGTATTTACCCTTTGTACCATAAAGAAGAATATTATTTCTCTACATATCTGACCTCTTCGATCCATAGCTCCTGTTGTATCATTGCGAAATCCTTTAATTCCTGTCCAAACAGGCACGAAACAATAACTAAAATTGCTCAAAATAATAAATTGCTGCCTCGCTCCCTTCATACGGCGGAAATTATGGTGGAAAAGAGGCGGGCGATTCTTTGAGGTAAATGACAGACCGTTGAAATTAGACATGTTTTGTTAACAAGCAGAAACCGTCTCTCGTTTCCGTCAAATAACTGATTGATTTCATGAACCAAAAAAAAAAAGAATAATCTAATTTCTGCAAACTGATAGACAAATTCAGCATGGCACTTGTCTTTGATTTTGCTTCGTACAATGTGTTGTATACTTGTTCATCAAATTCATCGAATAGTGATAGATTTGTTGTATTAATTTTATATACTGTAGGAATCTAATTTATACAATCCCTTAACTTATGCAATGGAATCATTAATTGAAGATGAGGCAAATAGTAGATGCTTATTCTACTGACCTAATAGCTGTTAATTCACATTTATAGCTGTGCTGTCTCTAAAAGGAATTTTTAATTTCTTTCTTATGAGGATATCATCTCTAACTATTAATACTTCCACCGTTTCTCGTAGTTTAAGGATACATGATTCGCAATGGCACCAGAAAACAACTCTTGCAGAGCTAGAAGAAGAGACCGTGAAGCTCCAGTTAGAGGTAGATGCAATAGCAGCAAAGTTTAAGGCAGAGCTTGGCTCACTAGCAGCAGAGTGGAAGGTACTTAGAGGATTATATGCAAACTTGCCACATATCTGATGTAACATTTACACCACGGAAATCTTTTTGTCAAAAGTGGAGAAAATATGAAATATCATGTTTGAGTAAAAATTTCATAGTCACAATTTAAAAAATTATAAGCCTAGAAATTCCGATTTTCAAGCAATAGTACATAATTTGACACATCAAACTATGGATTTGTTTTATTCTTGTTCTGTGACTCTTTATTTTCTTTGTCATCTCTTTTGGAAGATGGATTCAGTCGTTAATTCTAAGTCTTTGAGAGGAGCAGACTCAAAACTGGGTTGCACAGATGATGATATCCCTGAAAATGAAAGTGTAGTATGGCAAAAGATAATCCTAGAAAAATTAATGCTCAAGGACCTTATGTGATGGTTTTTTTTTTTTTGGTGTCGCTTTGAAGTGAAATTCGATGAAAGACAAGGAGATGAGACTGAAATTTGGCATGCTGAATTACTGATTTGGGCGAGTGGAACCAAATTCTGGGATGTTTCAGGCAGCATTGAACGACAGGTCGTTGTTGCACAAATATGTTGTCCTAATTTTAATTAGAAAAATTGAGAATGTATGAGAAATATAAATTGACATTTATATTACCTAATTTATGTATCCCGACCACTCCCCAACATCTACTGATAGATTCAAACTCAATGTTGATGCTTCTTTTATCCTTCAAACTTGGTATAATGGCTGTGGTTGGATCTTACGGGATAGTTATAACTTATGCGTTGGGGGAGGCATGAAAAACTTAGGGGTTGTGGATTCTCCGTTAATGGCAGAAGCTTTAGGCATAAGAGAAGCTCTGAGTTGGTGGAAAAACAGAGGGTATGTGTCACATATACATATGGAAAGTGATTCCACGCTGCTGGGGCAGGCTTTAAACCAGCAGGAGGTAGTTTCTTCATGTGTTGGTTTTATTATTTCAGAATATAAAACTCTTACTAATGAGCTTACCTCTTTGGTTAGTTTTGTTAAAAAATGGGTGGCTGGAGTATCTATTTCTATAACTGGTTTATAAATTGAGATATTGATTTCTCATCTTTTAATATTTTTATGTATGAGCTTTTGATAGCATTAATAATAATAATTAAGACTTTTTGAATTTTCAGAAAAAAAAAATATGTATCCTAATTTTGTAAGAGAACAATTTTTTCAAGGTAAACTTCATAGGATCTAGTTTTTCTAATATTAAAAGGAAATAGAAGATTGGTAAGAGTATTGGGCTCCAATAAACACTCTGTTCTGTTCTCTTTCTCTCCTTTTTTTTTTTCTTTTCAATTATTTGTGTTCACATTCCAATTTTCAAATAAAGTGGTTGGCAGTTACTTGTTAGTTGTTTGCTCACCAAATAAAAGCCATGACCCAATGGCCCATGGACCTCATAAGCCGCAGTTGAGAGTTCATATTCAGACCAGTACTCAAGGCGTGAACTTTATCAAAACAAATCAATCATTAAACGAAATTTCTCACCCTACCGCATACGACATTCAATTGTGTTAAATACTTGGTGATTTCAAGAAGGAAAAGCAACAAAATATGTCAGCCTGATCAACTGATCTAGACTTTTTATCTTTATTAAATGCCTTACCTGCTGCTTCTTTAATTCATTCATTAAGTTGTTTCCGTGCATATATATACAGCGTCTCCTCCACCAATCTATGGCGCCTTCTACTTTCAAAAGTTCTCGGAACTGACTAGGTTTATATCCATAGACCATAGTTTCAGTCTCCTTTCTTATAGAGACAAAAGTTATACAATCATTCATGGCCCTCCGCTCTCCATCTGTTGCAATTTTCTTGATTGTTGTGGCCTTCTTTTTAGCCCCATTTGCAAGTTCTATACCCTTTATAGTTCTCCATGGTAAGTATCTTCCTACCTTTCAGAAGTTTTATTTTTATAAGTATACAATTTCATTAATCGATAGTTTGAATTTTGTTTAGTGATCTGTTGTTTATCAGTTCTCGATTTCAGTTATTACTGTTTATGAGAGGTCATGTTAAATACTGCTTATTGAGGATTCTGGGGTCTGATTGTTTCAAATACTAGTGCTGTTTGGACTAGAACAGTATTACTTAAACGAACCAATTATATTGGAAAATTGGGTGTCCCAACAAGTTACTGATGCACGAACTTGTGTAATATAATGTTACATGGGTGAAAGGTTATGGTTTGATTATATAACATCTCTTTTTTTTTTCCCTTCAAAATTAATCTGTTTTGTGGATAATGCAAGTGTGAATTTCGTGGGTATCCTCTATAAGCTGCAGATTAGGAGGAAGATTCTAATATAGCAGAAGGGTGCTTGCAGACTTGCAGCTATTGCACATCTTATATTTTATAGTTCCAGTAATGGACAATATAACGAAACATGATAATTCTCTTTTTTTCTTTTTTTACTTTTCCTATTTGAAGAAGATTTGCCTAGGGTCCTTTATTAAATCATATGTCAAAATAATGGAGATTTTAGCCGCATTTATATTTTTATTGCTTTTATATTTTATGTGTTTTCAAACCATTTCTTTTATTCTATTCTTCTTCTTATGGTAGGTATTGGAGACCAATGCAAAAATAGAGGAGTGAAACAGTTCACTGATCTACTGACCAACTTTTCTGGTTCTCCAGGATATTGCCTGTATGATATTTAGGTTCATAAGTTTGCATTCTTTAAATCACCTCATGTCTTTCCAACTGGTTAAGATTGTTGCTTGTTATCTATGCACCATATGTAATGGGTTTAGGTTAGTTTTGAGCACTTTATCACTTTTTGGAGGAAGTTCATTGTGTGAAATTTTCCACTATTTGAGCATTTGGAGTAGATTCTAATTTTTTAGTAACTTTCCTTGTCTTGAGTCTTGACCATTATGAAGACAAATGTGAATGAATTTTCCCTCTTAATATTCTTTTAAAATGTGGTGGTATTGCATTACTCCTTTGCTTTGTGCAGAGAAATTGGGGATGGACGATGGAACTCCTGGTTTATGCCTCTCCAGAAACAGGTAGAAGTATTAGAAATAATAATAAGGTTCCATAATTTTAAATAAAATACACCATTCCTTCTTATGATCTTATTGTTTGTTTGCAGATGGGACTTGTTTGTGACAAGGTTAGAAAGTTCTCTGGGTAATGCAGTCATTTATCTAGTGCTAGTCTTCAATTTTAATTTTTTCCCATTGATATGCCCACTATAATGCCTTCAGGTGAAGGAAATGAAAGAATTGAGAGAGGGATACAACATAGTCGGTCTTTCCCAGGTTAACTCTCATGATTGTATATTTTTACTATTTTCACAATACTCATATCTGCTTTGAAGCATGCTTCTTATAACTGTTTAATTTATGTACTCAGTTAAAATATGTCTTGATTGTATTAGCACTTTCAATGCATCTGGTTATGCAACTTTGTTCATAAGGCATTTCTGTCATGGTAGTTCATAAGCCACAATGAGCAGCATGTTGCTAATGGAATCCTGATAATTGACATGTATACAGCATTGGCTGGAATTGAAGAATCCACCCCACTTCACAATTTGCTATTATAACAAATGAAGTAATCATTATCGTTCTACTTTGGTTGAATCTCAGTTATATCTTTCCTTGTATCCTATTCAATATATGACATTCTCTAGTAACTGTATGATAAATTTATTTTCTCCCAAAATTTCTTTTGGTTGAACTCTTCTTAACGACTTTCCCTTTCTCATCTTCATAGTAATTATTCCAACGTACATGATTTGTGTGTCATCTTATTGAACACTCTGTATCAGTTCCCAGGCACATCAGAGATTCATGTACACATGTCAGATGGTTTTTATCATCAGCAGCTTATATCACACTTAAATCTACCTGTTTGAGTGCCTTTTGCACATCTATGTTAAGGTGTAATATCCATCGTAACTGGAAGGATATGTTGATTGCATAACATAATATGTAAGCAGAAATAAAAGGAAAAAAAAAGGACTTCACTCTAATCTATATTCATTATGTTTCATGCAATCGATTGAGAGACTTTGTTGTTGGTTATCAGAAAATTGGTGTCCTTTATTGAATTTAATTCTTTAGCAATTTGCTTAATGGCTCTGATTCTTTTTTGGCTTGCCAGGGCAACTTGATTGCTCGAGGTGTGATAGAGTTTTGTGATGGTGCACCTCCTGTAAGAACCAGCTGTATACGAACTTTATTCTCTCATTTATCTTGGAAGTGTATTTTCTTTCCTTCATTATTTCATAGTGTGTGTGTTCAATTGGTTTACAAAGCTTTTGAAATATTCTTCATTTTGTTGTATTATCTGCATATGAGGCATAAAAATCCCAAACATATTTTGTTATGGATACCAAGGACAATTAATAACTTCCTTTTTAATCATGGAAACAGGTTAAGAATTTCATTTCCTTAGCAGGACCTCATGCTGGTACTGCTTCTGTTCCTCTTTGTGGTGTAAGTACTATCACAACCTATCTTTTAGCCATGCTTCATCTGCTCAATCTTTATATAAGCTTGGAAATGTTTAAAACATGGTTAATGGATAAAATTACTTGGGAGATTTTCCTTCTAAAACCACAGAAATTTACCTGAGAGTTCCTTAAAAGCTTCTTCTATGTTGGAAAACTTCAAAATGATCCTTTAACTTATGCTATGTTAAAATCTTGCTAATGGGGCACCCCTTCGTGCTACTGAAAATTAAAGGACATTTTTCGAACAAAATATAGAATTTGCAACTGATGATTGTAGGCATTAGGAAAGCATTGGACACTAGATCATGAATGTATTTATTCTAAATGTGATGCTTTCACTTTTGAATGGAAGTTTCATAACCAATGGGGGCCCAATCACACTCTTGAACTTGCAACCACAAGGTGCAGGTTCAAGTCTTGAGAACAGCCCCCTCCATGAGAAATTGCTAAAATGTAACTATATTGGCATTCCTTCAAAATTTTATAACAAAGTGCAGTAGCACAAGTTTTTCTTTATACTATTGCAATTGTGATAATATTCTCAAATTATTTCTCGTTTGCAGACTGGTATTTTATGCTTAATTGCGAACAATCTACTTAAGTCAGAGATCTATAGTGATTATGTTCAGGTACGTGTCGGTCCCTTAGCTTCCTGTAGTTCTGTAGCACCATAATGCCAAAGTATTTTGAATGCAAACGGTTAAAAGTATAGATAGCGACAAGCTATACTCCTTTTCCATTAATAATGTCAAACATTTTGTTTTGATATCTCTGAAAACGTTTGACAAATGTGGAATGTAGGATCACCTGGCTCCCGCTGGCTATCTTAAATTTCCCAATGTGAGTGCTTTATTCTACATGAAAAAACATGTTGCATTGAGGTTCTTTTGAATTGAGTGCTATGTAATCATGAAAGCCATGCTAAATTCTGTAGCTTCAAAATCTTTATTTCATGAGTTTATTTAAAATAGTCATGGAAGGTCTCACTTCTAAGTTTTAATCCCTCAGAAAGATCAATGCAGGAAATTCACAGAAGCATATTCATTCTTGTGATATTATCTTTGCTAGCTAACAATAGACGATAATTATTTCTCAATTTTTTAGGATATCCCAAACTACTTGAAAAAATGCAAGTTTCTTCCCAAGCTAAATAATGAACTACCAGATAAGAGAAACTCAATTTACAAGGAAAGACTCACAGGCTTGCAGAATTTGGTACTTATCATGGTGAGAAAGATGTTTTGTTTTTCCAAATTGTAGTAAGAAATTTGTTATTTTGAGATACGTTGATGTTTTTCTTTCTTGAATTTTGAACAGTTTGAGAATGACAAAGTTTTGATACCTAAGGAGACAGCTTGGTTTGGTTATTATACGGATGGATCTTTCGAGACAATTGTGCCTGCAGAACAGGTCTGCATAGAATGAACCTTCATTTTCAGCAAATGTCAACTGAAGTAAAATTGTCAACATATATTTCTTCTTAAAAATGAATTATAAGTGTTCCTATGGAATCTAAAGAAAATTGAATCAATTTATGGGTGCAGACAAAGCTTTATACTGAGGATTGGATTGGTCTCAAGACCTTGAATGAAGCTGGTAGAGTTCATTTTGTAAATGTGTCAGGAGGTCATCTGGGAATTTCCAGAAGTGATATGAAGGAGCATGTTGTGCCTTTTTTGGTGGATCCCCGTAGAATAACCCCAACCAATCAGAGAGAAAAAGATGTGGCTGGATTTGATAACATAAAATCAGCTGAAACAATACTTGATGAAACATCATCCTGCAAGTGGCCCTCATCAGTCAAAGATTTTTTCAAGGAACTTGTTGGACTGGCAGAGGAAAAAGATTCTGATTAGCTTCTAAATTGGAACTTAAGTTACACTTGATGAGAATCATCTATGCGTATGCTAATAGAATTAAACTCGGTTTGAGAATGGCTAATGGCTATCAGATGCTGGCTATTATGCAAATAGAATTAAACTCTACAGGAAAAGTTGCATTTGAACCGGTGTTTATGGGAATATTCCAGGAAGCCATACATGTAGTGTAAATTATTAAAAAGCCTCGAAATTTATCCAAATATTGTCATCAATGCCACTCGATAATTTCTATTATGCCAGCACAACCTATTATTAGAATTAACTCAGTGTCTTTCAATCTCACCAATTGGGATAAAAGTGAAGGAAAGAAACCTGTGTAGCTCTCGTACTCCTGTCTGTGAATTGGCGGAAAGATAAAGCTTATGCATTTAAGTGTGAAACAAAGTTCTTATGAAAGCACCAAATATTAGATGGGCTGTCGTTTTCTTACACTTATCATTCAACATAGAGAACTCAATTTACAGTGGGTAGTGAAAACCGAGTTTTTGCACTGTTATACATTATTTTTCATTTATGTACGGTTTGAAGAGGAAAGAAACTTGTCCAACAACTTGTATGAAATTTCTGCAGCCTCTTAATAGACATGGATGTCTACACTAACTCCCAAATGATTGGCGCTTATTGAGCAGCTGTTCTTCGTACTTAATTGCTTTCCCAAAATCTTTTGGTGTGGCTGGCAGCTTAACCACATACAGGAGATTCTTGCCACAGCAGCCTCACCAGCAACCCGAATTCGATAGACCACACTTAAATCGGCCCATATTTCTCTCCTCACAGTCCCTGATTCAAGATTTGGATCATAACCATCAAGATCTTCTTCTGTAACAAGAACTACGGAACCATCATCAAAAGCCACAACATCCTGTGAAGGTGCTGCCCTGGGAGTTCTCAGGACAAGATCAGTTCTCTTAATGCAGGAACAGCTTCTCACCTTCAGATTATAGTACTCTTGAACAGCCTGCAATTACAACCAATAGATAGCATTACCTAATATAGTACCTACATTGACACACATGATAAACATAAACTGATTATTGAACATCTTTTGCCTATTCCTTTGTTAGGAAACTGATCAAGTCTCAAAGATGAAGTCTAAAGCAGTTCTCAATGGAACCCATCTTTTTGCACAAGTTATATGGTGTTGATAACATTGCATGCCAAGTAAGTTATAACTGATTTTAAAAACGCATTAAGGGAACTGAGACGATTCCTGGATTTCTGAACCCTAGATTGCTATGAATGATTGACCGTAGGATCATACATTTCCAGTCTAATACCTGCCATTGAGCAGATGCTAGAAGCACCCTGGGCCTGATTGATCTCACATAATCATATGCAGCATCAGGTGTCATTTGCCTGTGTTGCACCTGAATACAAAAAGAAAACACTATATAAAATTCAGAATTGCTCAGAGAGTGGAAGAATGCAAGTAAATTTGAGTACTTACCAGGTAACAAACAACGATGGTTGTGCTGCGCCCCCGACCAGCCTTACAATGGACATATGTAGTCCATCCTTGCAATTCATTCTCTATATGCAAAAAGATAGAAATATTGGAACACCATATGTAAGCATATATTGTACTCCATATCACTTTTGCTATACTCTTCCTAAACATAACAAATGATATGTGAAAGAAGCTTACCATGAATGAAATCCACAGCAAGGCAAATATCACTTAAGGATGGTGCAAAGCAGTAGTCTCTTGTAGGTATGACTAGATGGTCAATTTTGTGAGCCTACCATATTTCAATAAATCAATAAAAAATAACAGTTTTTGTCAAAAAATTCTCAGAATAAAGCGAACCAGCAGAGGACCTTATAGTTGATATGTTAGGGTATTGAACAAAAAATTATACAAAAGTAATTTTAAAAACAGAATTATGGAATATTTTTGAAGAGCCTAGATTTTGATTGAGAAAAGACACAGGTTGTATGCGATTTAAACTAAAAAGGCACACACGTGATATAGAGATGTTGGAACCAAGGTCTCATATGGCTCATTCAATGTGATCACTCCATGAACACCAAGCTGCTTGAGGCATGGAACATCTGTAGGGAAAGGAACAGCGCCTAACAATATAAACTGCACAAGTATGATGAAATGGAATTAGTAAGAAATATGAATTCAAAGGACAGTTTGGTATAAATTATATATAGATCAAATATGCCACAGAAATTTCAGATGATTCCTGCAACCTTGAGCTCAAAAAAAAATATATGAATTGTACTTCTCTATTTCAGTCATATTCCTAGATAATTGGAAACAAATCATGCACAAGGATGAAAAATGATTACCATAAAAATAGAAACAAGAATATGGATAATTGGTAAAGAAAATTTCCCTTCACTTCGAAGGAAAGTGTAACAGCATGTTTTTTGGTTATAAACCTTGTGTAGCAAACTTGTGGCTCTAATCATAAAATTTTTTGGATTGGAGAGTCTCTCATCAACAGAGAGTCAAAAACTATGAGCAATTCACAAGTATAAAGTTTCTTGGTTTTGACATCATAGAGTGGACCAGAAGATAAGCAAGGTCCAATTTGCCAGTACAAATGACCTGGTACTCATCTTTGCACTTAATAGAAAATCCCACTAAATCAAGAAATATTACATAAACATAATGTTCACTGAATGTGCACTTGTTTGACATTCAGGTAGGATTGATATGCTTTGCCGGATGCATTCATTAGCCAAAAGAAAAGCGAAACTCCACAAATGAAAAATAACCCCAAATAAGAATAAGAAATAAATATCGTGAACCTAAACAACGCAGAATCACAAAATTGAATGTCGAATCCATATTATCTTCTAAAAACGCAAATTTACACAAAATACCACCACAATAGAGAAGAGTACCAAATAGAAAAATTATACCTCATCGACCCTATCCCACCAGCGGAACTCAGCCTGAATCTTGTTCCTAACAAGATTATAGAACAAAGTCGGATAAAACAAGGCCCGTGCCCCTGCTCCAATCAAAACCCTCTTGGCATCCCATCCAATAACAACTTCACAATTGCTGCTATTATCAATTGCAGCGCACGATTTCTCCTCTTCCCCTCTCTCCACCTCACAACCACCCTTCACTTCCTCGATAATCATAATCCCTAAAGAGTCAAACAGAAAATCACAGCAATAGCCCGAATCCCACACCCAAAAACCTTAATTAAAAGAATCAAGTGTACAAAGATATGTACATATGTATGTATTTACACAGACTATTGAGATAAAAAACAATGAAATCTTTCACATTAGTGAACAACAGAAACGCCTAAAATCAAGACAGACAAAGCCTGAAACTTTTCAGAAAGGGCGACGACAAACAAGAAACTGGCTTTGACAAGATTGAATAGTGATTTCGAGGAGAAATGACCATTGTACGATTGTGAAAAACAGATGGTTAATCGGACGGTGAAATGGCCGAAGATGATAAGAAGAGATCGGCAACCGTATGATTTTTCGGAGAGAATTTATGGAAACCCTGACACTAGGTTTCGCAGTTTTGAAGGATTGCCTGAGTTCTACACTTCCACAATTTGTTTTGGCTAAACTAACTTTGAAACAGAAAGAGAGAGTTGGCAAGGAAATTTTAGAGGATCGATAAAGTTACGCATCGGCGTTGAAAGGGAGATAAGAAATGGGATCAGTGAATGACACGTGTTGAGCGTTATTGTGGAATTTCAGGTAAAATGTGTGGGGTAGTTTGACGTGGCGTGGGCATCGCCGACGTTCAATATTCGCCATTAGATTTCGTCACTTACACTTTTTTTATTTATAGGATCGCGAATGGGCTCAGATCACTCGAACCTACCATTTGGATGACCTTTTTAATTCTTTTTCTTTCATTATTAATTTGTTTCCTTCAGTTCATTTTCTTTTAATTATTAATTTTGTAAACAAAGTAAAATTCCCTTCGAAAAATTTTGTATATTAATTTTGGAAATTATCAATCGCAAAGAGATATGATTTTAGCAATAAATTCCTAAAACTTAATTATTGATTTTTTTTAATTAAATTCAATTAAGATTTTAGACTTGCAATTTTATAATTTCAAAGAAAACTTCAATGTAAAAAAATAAAAAATAAAAAAATCTATTGATCAATGATATAACTAATTATAGGTTATAAGTTTGATGCATGATCTCATTGATTTGTGATCTCAGTCACAATGATTTAAAAGATTCAAGAAAAATAAAAAACATACCACTCTTGCCAAGTTTAAAATATTAATAAATAAAGAATATTCTTACTTATGTGAATCTTAATAATTGCAAGCAAATTCATTTTTCCATCAACGGAAGAAAATAAAATTGATTTTTTTTTATGTAAATAAATAAGACATCCTTTAGCCTAAAAAAATAATGTTTTGAATTTATTTTTTATGAGAAACAAACGTTCAAGATGTTGACAGGTAGGTATACTGTATGCACTTACAAATTAAACACATCTATATAAAATAAAATTAATAGGACAAATTCTCATTTTGAGAACAAAACATTGAAATATGAAACAAGAAAAAGAAAACTATTACATGACCTTCGCCGCTCTAACACCCTACACATACCGACATGCATATAGATTTCTTAATCATGCCTGTCAATCTGGTTCTGGCTATATATGCTGCAACAAAGTCAGGTGGGTGCTTAAACTTATTCTAAAAATGAGTCCACCCATCAATGTCTCATTGACAAAAACAAAATAAAAACATAAGAGGTGAGTGATCTAATAGAATCAACCTAATGCTAATAGACTGTGAGTTAATAGTTGTGGCCAACAATGCAACCGCCCATTCCTTCACAACCAGGAACTACTAATAATTACCAACAAAATGGGGCGGCCAAAAGTTACACTACACATCCTCTATTGCGTAATTACGACTTCAACCATGTTTTTATTCACATGTAGCTTAAACAACATAACAGTAATCACAAACTATGCATATGATAGTCTAGAAGCTCCAACGGAGGCCGTAAGTATGCTAGAACGAGCTTATTCTAAGTACTGAAAGAAAAAGGCAAAATCTTTCGAGGTTAGCAATGTTTAGAAGAATCATCCTCAGCAGTTACAAGTTTCTTCCAGCCAAAATTCTAAATTAAGGTAAGGTACAAGTGTAAGTAGGATATTTCACCAAATTGCAGCAGAGATCCAGGAATAGCACCTAATCCTCCATGGTCTCAATGTCCCTTCAAAAACAAAACATGCTTGTACATTTCCAGCTGGGAAAACTGTTTTCACAAATCCTGTCACATGAATGCGACAAGTTCATCAGAATTCACTCAAACTCAACAGTGGAAAGATATGACATAATTTAAAAGAATATGGTCCTCATAATATATTGTAACACAAGATAAAGAGAAAAAACAAAAGAAAAAAAAAAAAGTGTACAGACATTCAAGAACATAAATTCAGTGCACATTACATCCTGGAATACGAGTAGAAAATCCATTCCAAGTCGCAACAAAAATGGTTTAGATACTGAAAACATAGAAAGAATATGTTTCTGCACTCACTTTCCGTCAACCAATTATTGAAACATCCTCAAAGAATCTCATCCAGCAAACTAAGGTAATACCCAGAGACAAGTTCACATCAAGAACAGAAGCTCAAGGAAATACATGTCTGTGTGAAGTATGAACGACATCTTTGATATTAACCAACTCCAGGACCTTTTTTCTTAGAAAGACAACGAGAAGCAGGCAATTTAAACTTTCCACGTGTTCTATTATGCGTATTTCCTAAAAGTTCCACCCGTGAAAAATCAAAAGAATCAAAGCCCATAGACATCGAGATTCCCAGGAATTTAGAGAGAATTCTTTAATGAGAAACCAAAAAACAAGGGCCATGCATTATCCATATTCCAAAGAAATAGAGAACTCCGATAGCGATAGCTACTTAGCAGTACCTTCCAATAAATTACTCATAGGATGACTGTTCATGTAAAGTTTGATCATCAGGGATACAATGGGGACTTTCCAGGCAACAAATTATTGTTCATCATTTGCATTAGCAAGACATCATATACTCCAATTTTGCTAGATGACTTCACCTGGGACTTCTGAAACCATAGCTTTTGGCCCTGATTGTAGCTCACAATACATATGCTTCTGGGGTCATAACTAAAAAGAAAACTCAACTCAAACAAGTTCTTTAGTCTCCAGCATATGGAAATCATAGAGAGCCATGGTGTGAGTTCCAAAATACATTTACCAGATTGCATAGAAACTGCAGCAAGAAAGTAGAAAGAACGACAAGTACTGGATGTCTAAACTCCAAAGAACTCCGGGAATTACATCCCTTTTTTATGAAGTCACGTTGTGTAGTTACAAAATAGTATATATTATGACAGACGCACCAAACCGTACAAAAAACAAATTTAAAGAAACAAAGAAATACCAAAGGAAAAAAAGCACAAAAATTCCATGAACAACATCCAAGGAGACATCACCATGTAATGGAGCTTCAAGATACTATCAGTCATTAGTGAAGCTGCGTCCTACAGTAAAAATTGTCAAAAATGTCAAATTTTAAAGCTGTTTTTTCTTTTAAGGGAAAAAAGAAATGGAAAATGGATAATTTGAAAGGACAAATCCGCATGCTATTCATTATCAAGCTGCACATGACCAAAATATTTAAAAATGCCTCTATATATCAACATCAATTTTGAGTGTTAAACCCACATATCAGAAAAGTCTCACTTGGCATTGAATGCATTTGTTGAATGATTCATAAGACTCACCAGAATAAAACCTAACTATTTATTAGAGAAGAAAACCAAGTCAAAATTGACACGTGAGGAAAAAAAAAAGGAATTTCTCCTGATGCCCAAAGGATAGAGAGTGTACCAATCCGTGTCTGAGAAATATATATATATAACCAAGAAATATAAACTCTTTTTATTCAAATTGCACATCCCCACTACAATTCTCTGAACAACTTTGTGCTTTCCAACAGGAATTTTCAGTTCACCAACATTCACTCATCTTTTCTACGCATATGATAAAATCCAAAGCTGATGATGAATCATAAATGGTTCACGGTTGTACATAAGGAGTCTCGGTGGTTCAATTATGTACGTATAAGGCCAACCATAGAACTGATTCATATTTACTTCATCCTAGCAACTAGATGAGAAACGGCCACAAGCTGCTACCGGTACCTTTCCGCTGGACTGTAGCAGAGAAGACTTGACATTCAATCATATTATAGTTAAACAAGGCAAAAACAGTCTCATATCTCTGCAAACTGGCTGACGATCATCTGGAAAACAAAAACAGCTTCACTTTAGTCAAATGACAACCATTTATTATGTGATTGAACTGCCACTGTAGAAAACAACACTACCCAAAATTCAAAAAAATTTTAGACAAGATTTACTCTTCAAGCTATTGCAGATAGCAAATCTCATTAAATGGAGCAACTTCGCTTGATCTAGCCAACATCTTGGGTCTAGTACATCAGTTAAAGATCTATGAATGATTATAGATCTCCAAATGGATTGGTGGACATTACAACAGAACACCATCATAAATAGTCGCATTGACTGATGGAGAAGATATTACCCCACACATTACAGGAAAGAATATGAAGGAAACAAGCAATTCAAGAGCATAAGGCTGCTCCATAAGGAACACTAAAGAGAACAAGCTACCACACACTATAGCAAAAAATGTTCAAATCAATAACAGATCCACAAAAGGAGCAACAGCGGCACTTGCCCCCCCACTCCCACCCGAAAATATGAAAATGAAAACACTATTTTTGAAAAGTTCAAGTTGGTTTTATTTTTCCTGAACAATGCTTTGGGTTTAAGCTAAAGCCAAAGTATCTTACAAGAAACACATACCTGCTGGGAGAGAACTGTGTTACAAAACAGGCTCATACAATAGGACTCCTTTTCTTCTGGAACTAAACTACTCTGGGATCCGCTTGAGCAAACATGGACTGGTAATTGCCAAAGTTACTTCCCATGTTCCACAGTTTGAATGAATAAAAATAAGGGGTACAATTGATGTTTCCTAAAAGTAATGCTCTTCATCTTACAGATTCCTTTACACTAGAAAGTCAATGATTATATATTGAAGATCCTGCTCTGACATGCCATACAACAGTCTCCAATGAAAATAAAAGTCGTCTTTTTTTCAGCATTACCTTCCAATACTAGACAATCTTGTAAATAGCTCCATGTCTCCAAATTTCTTCAGGTGGTCAACTATTTTGTTAACATAAGGAGGTTTTAGACGAATTCCTTTTTCAAGCATCAACCTCGCAAGCTTTGAAGCTTCCATTGAATGGCCTTGTTGAAAAAGCCCAAATAAAAGAACAGAATAAATATCAGAATCAATGCTAGACAAGCATCCTATCTTCTCAATCTCATCATATAAGCAATACCCATCAAGCACCCGGTCCTCCAAACAAAGCTCCCTAATCATAATGCTACTTGCCAGATTATCAGGTCTCGCTCCACTAACTAGAATCCTCCTAAAAAGCTTCTCTGCCTCCTTAACTTTCTTAGTTCGTATTAAACACACAACAAGAGAACTACAGCAATCACCATATGAAACACTACCTCTAACGGCCACTCTATCAATTAACTTATAGGCCTCCTCAACATGACCATCCATACAAAGACCTTTTATAAAAGTACTAACTGTGACACGATTTGGAGCACAACCAAAAGCCTCCATTCTATCCAAAATTGCAAATGCATCAAGTGATCTACCCTTCTCACATAAATTCTGAATCACAGAGGTGTAGGTGAGAAGGTTGGGACTACAATCCCCTCCATCTTTCTCCATCTCCTCTAACAACTCCAATGCCCTCTCCACAGTCCCAAACCTAAGAATTCCATCAAGAAGGGTTGAATATGCCACTACATTAGGCAAGCAACCATGTAATCTCATTACTTTAAACAACCTACTAGCCTCATCCAATCTGCCTACATCACTAAACCCTTTAATCATTGATATATATGTAACCATATCTGGATAAAGATCGATCAAACCCATCTCTTCCAACAATTTTTGAGCCATGTCCATATTACCCTTATCACAAAACAACCTAATAACAATGTTATAAACATTAGTATCTGCACGTAGACCAAATTCTGGCATTTTCCTTAACACTAACAATGCCTCACTAGCAAGCCTACCCTCTTTACACAAATTCAAAACGATCTTAAATGTCTTAACACCAACCACACACTTCTCCACCCTATAAGCCTCAATTAAATTCAGAACGACCTGTGGGTTTTGATTAATCTTAAACAACTGACAAGCTCTAGTATACATAAAAGAACTATGCCTGTAATTTGACTGGTAACCAGCCCAGACAAAAAACCGAAGACCAATTTGAAAGTAGCTATTAAGTGAGCATTTGTTCAATACCTGATTGACGCAAATGGAATCCAATTTAGGTTTGAACGAGTTCAGAGCTCTTTCAGTGTTGTTAGGATTCTTTTGGAGGTGAGCGTAGAGTGCATCTGACAAGGAAGTGGTGAAGTGTGATATGGAAAATTTGGAGGTTTGGGGTGTGATTGAGAGAGAGAGAAATCTCGAGAGAGAAGAGATGGACATGGGTTTATGACGATTTGTTAGCTTTGGATTCAAGGGGACAAAAGAATAGTTTGCTAGAATCCTAAACAAGAGAAATACCTGGAAATAATGACCTGGGCTGTTTAAGAAAGAAAGAAAGAAAAAAAAAAAAAGAGTTCGGTTCCGAGTCACCAGACACGAACTCAAACCGGTATGACCCGAGTCATCACGATGACAAATTGTTGCACTCGTGATTAGACCTGAGTCCCAGCAACAAAGTGGCACTCGTGATTAGACCTGTCCACGGGCCTGGGATCCAAAAGATTTTATACTGCAAGATTTTCCAGGCCCAACAAATTGATTCGAGTTGGATTTCAAATTGGGGCCAGTCTTGGATTTTCCTGATAGGATCTGGTAAGTTCCAAACATATTTTATATTTTGTTATTTTATAGTTGGAGAAAAATTTTGTTCTCAAGTAAAGATTTCTGTTTGAATATGAGTAGACTTTTCAAACAACATGAGTGCCCTTTCGGAAGGAGATGCTGGGATGACAACAAGGGCAGTCCATATGCTTTCTCACCTTTCTTTTATATATATATGGTAGCCTCAAATGCTTCCTTGGCAATTAAAAACATTGAAAAGCATGGAATCTGATCCATCTTCTGCTTATCTTTGCTGCGTACCTAATAAGCTTTCGGCCACAATTCTGTGAAGAAGCATGATGCCTTAATTATCAACCTCACATTACTTCTCCTTTTCATTTTGCTTATTTCTTCCTTAAGTTTCCCGTTAGAAATATTTCATTTTTATTACTTCTCCTCAAAATATATATAATTTTCTTAATTATATAATATATTTTCGGATTAAAGTCTTAAAATTGGCATATATACACACACAGAGAGAGAATATTCTAATAAAAAGAAAATATACTATTGCATGATGCTATTCCCATAACAAAATAAAAATAGCTTATACTTTCATTTTGAAGGGCCTTACAGAATATTCTAACCACCATCAGCTATGTTTAACTGTTTATTGCCACCATTTCTAATATTCCAAATAAAACTTACGCTGTTTGCCTGGAAAAAGAGACCATCACAGTCCCAAAATGGGATTAATCTCGTAACCGGTAAGACTATAGAGATACCCGAAAAGCACCAAAATTAAATAGAAATAAAGACAAACATCAAACATCCTTTATGAATGAAGTGGAAGAACTGTCATAGTCTTTTGCAGCCTTAGGATGATATAGAAATGACAAAGAGAGACCAGCATGTTCTATTCTTCTTCTTCTTCTTTTTTTTTTAAGAAAAATGAATATGTTTTTACAGCATGAAGTATATCTGTCCAACTCACTGCGTAGGCTCTAAGAGCATCAAACATCATCTTCAAAATGTTAGGTATTCAAGATTGGTGAAGAGAAAGGATGAACAAAAGCAATTCCCTTTAGGGTATTTTCTATGACATCCACAAAAAAAAAACTAGCGTACTCGCTCCAAAAGAAGAATCCTTGTAACACCATCCACGCAACCCCCACATTACATGTATTCCCCACAATACCCCCAGTTAAAGATTCTTCTTCTTTTCTTTTTTTTTCTAGTTGTGGTGATAGGTTGCAAATCACAAGTAATGGAAAATAACTCAATGTAACCAATTATATTAAAAAGACACTTGATTGTATTAATATACATTCTATTATGGCTCGTCCAATAAAACTTTAAAGTTTTCATGTACACCTGATAATATGTTCATTTTATATAATGAATTTGCACTACAACAACTCACATCCCATCAAAAAATACCAATTGAACTCGAGAGCATCACCTCTACCACCACCAGGATAGGAATCATTTGGCGTTTTAGGAATTGTTTCATTATTTATTAAATGGAGTTTCGATATTTAATTTTTGTGATATAGCAAGATAAATGCTCAACTACTAAAAATACATTATTTGAGCCTATTAGGAGCTTGGTTGTTCTAAAATCGCGGATAGGAGGAGTTGATTAACCCTATCAATCCAATTCATTTTCTCCATAAAAACAAATAAAGAAAGACAGAAAAAGAACCCAAGGCATACACTATGAGTCAACATTCAACAAAATGCCATCATCCACTAAATAAAAATTGGATTTCAGACATAGAATAAAGCATCCTCCAAAGCTAAATCTTATGCAAAGCTTCAAATTTGCTCACACCTTCCCAAAACTTTTCTCTCCACTTTTTCTTAATCCTTAAGTCTTCTCTTCATTATCATTTTCTTCTTCTTCTTCTTCTTCTTCTTGTTTTTATTCTCTTTAATACCAATCAAACAATAACCCAAAAAACCTCTCTTTCTTCTTCAATGGCAGATACAAACTACAACTGCACCAAATACCAAACAATTAATAACAACCCAAATAAGTTCTATTCTCATTTCCTCTACAAAGCTCTTTTAGTCACTATCTTTTTAGTCATTCTTCCACTTTTCCCTTCTCAGGCTCCTGAATTTATTAACCAAACCCTCAATACTAAAGGATGGGAATTTCTCCACCTCATTTTTGTTGGTATAGCCGTTTCTTATGGTCTTTTTAGCCGAAGAAATGACAAAACAGAGAAAGATAGCAATAATAACAACTCTAATACAAAATTTGACAATGCTCAATCCTATGTTTCAAGATTCCTTCAAGTTTCATCGGTTTTTGACGATGAAACAGATACTCCTTCCCGTTCTGATGGCGTCAGCACTGTCCAAACATGGAATAATCAGTATTGCAGAAATGAACCAATTGTTGTTGTAGAAACAGAGCACTCTGTTCTTGATAAAGAACAGAAACAGAGAGTTGCTACTAATTCAAGAATTAATGAAAAAGAAAAACCACTTTTATTACCTGTTAGAAGCTTAAAATCGCGGGTTTTAGATGTAGATAGAGACGAAGATGGTAAAGATTCTTCTTATTCTTCTGCTTTTTCTTCTTCTATTAGTAGGTCTAACTCAAATTTGGGTTCTAAAAGAATTTCGACTAATTCAGTTAATCCTTCTCCAATTCCATGGAGAAGAAGATCTGGAAGAATGGAAATGAAAGGAAAAGAAGACGGAGAAGAAACTGATAATTCTCCGCTGTATACTCTGCCTCCTTCCATGGAAGAATCTTTCAGAGCCACACCAAACAGGTTTTCGCATTTATCAAATGAAACACAAGGAAAAGGTGCAGAAGATTTTGTCAGGAAGAAGAGCATTTATATGTCGCCTCCGCCTCCGCCTCCACCTCCACCACCAACACTGATTAGAAAATCGAAGTCAATGAAACAGAATTCTGATCAGGTTTTTATAGAGAAAGACTTGAAGCGAAGTTTCACAGGCAAATTTGGAGAAAGTAGACAAATGCTATTTGATGAAGCACCACCAAAGAAAGAAAAGCAGAGTCGAGATAGAGTGACATTTATTTCACGGCCAAGCTTCAAGGAGTTTCCAAAAGAAGAAAAAGAAGAATATGTGGAGGAAATAGTGATGGAATCAGAGGATGATGACATGGAAACTGAATATGAAGACGAAGAGGAAGAGGAAATCGCAGGAAGGGATTTGGGATTGACAAATTCAAAGAAAAATGAACAAGTTGGCAGTGATGGAGGACCTGATGTGGACAAGAAAGCTGATGAGTTCATAGCAAAATTTAGAGAGCAAATAAGGCTGCAGAGGATAGAGTCTATTAAGAGATCAAGTGGACAAATAAATAGAAAGGCTTCTTCTTCTTCTTCTTCAAGGTGAAAATCATTGTAGAAAACTTTAGTTTGCTTAATTTCTCTCATTTAAATGGTGATATATATATATTTTTTTAATTGGTGTCGATAATGTTTGGAGATAATTTCACAGCACACTGCAATTTGCTTGCTATAAAATGGTTCCTCTACGCTACAGTCTTTTTATTATTAGTATTATTATTTCTTAAATGTCATATTCCGTCCATGCTATCTCAGGCTATCCTTCGGTCAGATGTAATGAAATGCAAATGCATTTTATTATAATAACAATAATTCTATATTTCATTATATCTAATCAAACGAAATATAAATGGAAGCACGAGAGAAATGACTTCTAACACTGGGACGGTTGTCGTAAAAGGGACCATTCTAATCTTAACAATAGTTTAGGTGATCAAGTTTTGAAGTTGATGATTTAGGTTTTTATTCGACCCATGAAACATGGGTCGTGAGATACCCTAAATAGTAAAAAAAAGCACTTTGTAAGAAAATATGTCTTCAGACATAAGAAAAATCAACAACTTAGATATAGCCATTCCAATATCTAACTCTCTGTATTGTATGACCATAAATTCGATTAGTACACTGCACCAACCAAGTCCACAGGATTCGGTATACAGAGAAGACATGAGGCCAACTGACTAAAATCTTTTTTTCTTTTGGGTACATGATTGACTGAAATGTTATTCTTTGGGCAGTACCCCCTTTTTTTATCTGTAGCTCATTCCTTTTGTCACTGGTGAAAAAGCCTGGCAAGGCCATGAAGTGGAATTGTCAATGGCCCAATTATTTCTCTGGCGTCGGTGGGCTTTCCAAACTGTTGCGTTCTGTGCAAAAGAAGAGTCAAAGAAATGCAAATGGCAAATAAATCAAAGCCCGAATTCATCTCTGGGTTTCTGTGCCTGACCCATCATTGTTTAGTGGTTACCCAATTCCATATTCCATAAATCTTTTCAAAAAGGATAATATATATATATATATATATATATATGAGTGTGATGAGAAAGAGATGTAAGTGTTTTATCGACCTCTTTAAATTTCTTATCTTGTCTTTCCAACTACACAACCAGTTAGGTTTTTGTCATTCTGATACCATAATTTTGTGGGTAACAACCAACTCATAATTATAAGTTTGAATTCACTTATCGGATATATACCTTTTTTTTTTCAATTTTCAGAAATTAATCAATTGATTTTTATATATGATCATTTTTAATTTAATATTAAATATATTTTACGACCTGAAAATAAATTGAGATTCAAATTCGGCTCTCGACAGTACAAAAATTAAAATAAAATCCATTTAGAATAGTCAAATCCAAAAGTTGCATTTGTTCCCCTTTATCACCACTATAAAAGGAAGTCCCAAGTCATCATTATTGACTCTATGAATAGAAATAATTAATGACCACAAATTCATTGTCACTCCAATGAAATTTCAACCACAATGTATAGAAATCATTGCATCTATATGTGGTTGAGAAACTGTTTTTTACATGGAAATTTCACAAATAACCATCCCCTTTATAATATTACCAACTATGAATCAAACTATTTAGCACCATTGATTTCAAGAAAGTCAGGTTTGATTAACTACTAAGACTTATTAGGTGGAATGAATAATGTTTTGTTAAAGTCGTCTTTAGGGTTGGATTTGAACCTACAATCAAAATCAAATTTATGTTGAAAAATTCATACTAAAGTAGTCTTCAAGATTGAATTTGAACCTCCAATCAAAACCAATTTTAGAGTGTAAAAAAGTTCATCGGTCTATCACAGAGAAACTAACTAATTTCACCAAATAACACCATAGCTTTAAAACCCAAAAGTAAAATGTATGGAAATTTCCACTAGCTTGCATCAAGAAGCTATTTCAAAAGCCTTCTCTTCCTTCTTGACCATGAGTTAACTAGTTTAAGCTAATTCTTACCATTTTAACCGGTAAAATTTTTTTTAATGTCCGGTAACATAATATTTAAATTAACTTTTGAAGGTTAAAGTAACGTTTCATAAAAAATAAATTTATATAACGTTTAATTTTTAATGTTTTATGAAAAACTACTCAAATAGTTAACAGTTAAACGCTGTTACAACAGATTACAGTTACTAAAATAGTTATTATTATCATTATAACTAAATATAGTTATCAGTTTAATGGGGTGATTGAGGTTTGAATAGTTGAAAACCTCTACGTAGAAAAAGAAACATAAAGGAAAGAAATTAAGGAATTAATCATTTTGTCAAACATAGTTATCATTCTTATTATAGCAATTCTCAAACCCACCCCAAAAATTAGGATTATGTTTTCTTATTTATGCAGTCAGTTCACATTAAACACTTTCTTTATAAGACCATAAACATAGGCTACTAATAATTGTCCCCACAAAATCCCACTTTCTAGGTGTAATATAAAACATAGAAACAAAGGGATAGATTCTCATTTATCAAACAATCATAAACTAATTAATTAACAATAGAGTTTAGAACACAACTTTCTTTGACTAAATTAGTTACAATAATTAATTAGGGATTGCACTTTTTACATCCAAATTCCTCTTCTGACCCAAAATTCCCAAAAGTTTCCATCTTCGAGTGGAGGAAGAGGAGAAGGATTAGTGTTAATTAGGACCAAAAAAAAGATTAAAGACTAATTTAATGTTAACCTCCTCGAGAAGAGATTGATGGGTCAATAATACAAAACATGAAGACCCACCAAATCACCTTACAACAACCATCTTAGGACTTTGAACACAAGAAAAATGCATGATAAGCTTATTACAGCACTTTCATGCTTGCCCCCCTTAATATAGTACACATTCCTACAACCTTTTCTAAGATAGGGTCATTTTAGTATTATATATGCATTTATATATATCATTTTCCAAATGACCAAAATACCCTCAATTAGGGTTTCATAATTACGATCGAGGACGGAGGGCATCATACGGTCCTGGTGTGATGGGTGCAACAGCTGGGACCCATGGGTTGATGGGGATGGGCCTATGGTGAGTGTGGGCCATCTGCGGGTGGGATCGTGGATCAGCGGCTGATGATGAGGATGGTGGGACCGCAACACGCTCACACGAGGGGCACATGGTGAGAGTTGTGGGTGGGGTCATCTGCATGTAGAATTGTGGGGAAAGTTTCAGTGCCCTCAGTTCCTGAACTTCTTTTTGCAACCGTCTGTTTTCTTCAGTTAGATTCTCACAGCATCTCTTCAAGAACTCACAGTCAACCTCAGTCTGCTTCAACTTGGTCCTGTAACAAAGATTTTTACGGCACAACAGATAAGTAACGAAGCAAATTTCAAATACCAAAACTACACTCAACAAGATAGAGTAATATCTCACCTCGCCCTTCTGTTCTGAAACCACACCTCCACCTGCCTCGGTCTTAGCCCCAACTGCTTAGCCAACGCCATCTTTTGCTTCTGTAAATAGTAAAAAATTAAAAACACGAACACACATTCGTCAGTTCAATTACCAAAATACCCCTAACAGATAAGAAGAACCCTCTGTTTTACCGTTTGGTCGCTAAGAAAACGCAGAAACCTCCGTTTTTATCCATTTTCTAAGCAACCAAACATGAAAAACCGAGTTTTTATAAGATCAGAAAAAAGAGAAGAAAAAAGAAAAACTTACTGGATTAAGAGTGTTGTGCTCTTTGAAGCTTTCTTCGAGAATAGCAGACTGATCTTTAGATAGCCTGAGCTTCTTTCTTGAGGTATCACCATCTTCTTCATCGCTTATTCCACGAGAGCAATCTCTTTCCATTTCATGTTCGTCTCCATTCCCTTCCCTTTCACTTCTCTTTCCACTTACACTTGATATCGTGCTGTTTGGGGAAGAGACGCCGGCTTCCTCCTCACAATCCGCCGTCGATGGCAGTCTATTCACATCGATTCCTCTTAGGAACGATCTTGTGTCGACCCGGCAAGAATCAGAGTTTGGATCTGCAAGGAAGAGATCGGTGAGAAACGGTTCTTGAAATTAATACAAAAAAAAACTAAAGAAACAAAAGTGGAGTTGAAAATGATTCGTAAAGAAGAAAAATTTTAAAAAGTAGAGTGATGGATCTAACATGAAAAGGAAGGAAGAGAAAAAGAATGCTTATTTTAAGTTGTTTGAAAAGAAAGAACAATCCTTTACATGTATATAGAAAACCTTTACACTGTGTTTGTTTCTTGAGAAAGTGAAAGAAAAGGAAAGAAAAAATAGAGAGAGTAGATCTAAAACTGGAAGCCATGCAAATCTAAAATACCTGAAGGAGGAAAAGTCTCATTCCATGAAGGTTTTTGAAGATCAAACCCGGAAGAAGAAGAATTAGGAACAAGATTGAGTTGTAAAGAACTATAATTCTGAGGAAAACTCAAGCTTAAACTCAAACCCAAATCTTCTTTCTCAACCATCATCTTCTTCTTGCTCAATAATTCGTTTTCAGTTTTGAAGAACTCCTTTATCTGTGCGTGTCTAAAGAAAAAGGATTTTAGAGAGAGAGAGAGAAATGAGCTGTGAGTTATGAGAGGATGGGAAGGGTGCGTAGGAGATTATATAGAAAGAAGAGAGAAATGGGAGAGGCGTGTGCGTAAGTATCAATCATGACTTGGTGTCAGGAGGCCAATTATCTCAATCATGGCTTTTGCCTCCCCAAATAATAATACCTAACTCTAGTTTGTTTTTCTTTACTTGCGCCAATTACAATTTCTCTGCCCTTGTCTATCTCCTTTTTTACTGCCCCTTTTATATAAAATTTTAACCACGGTGAACGGTAAATAAACACAAGGACTGTTTCTTTTGTACATTTTTTGTGTATACAGTTTGGCAAGAAACTGCTCAGTTGACTGTTGACTATGCAAAACCAAAAAAGCAATAAAATCATATCAATTTTGACCATATATATAATTTTTTTTCTTTTACATGCATAAGTGCTGGTCAAAAAGAAATTCATTAATTTTGGAGTTACTTTCCCACCATAAATTATTGACATAAAGTCTTTTCTTTCAACCTTTTATGAGAGACCTTTTGAATTTCTAAACATGATTTGATTATTATCTTCTTCAAATTCAAATTTAAATAAGGACCTAACTCATAGTAATAAATACATTTCTTGTGAAATCTCAATAACTTCCATAATGCATACATGTACTCTAATCAATATTTTTTTAACCGTTTCTTTATTCATGAATGAGACAGTAATTTCATATTTCAAATTTTTAATCTTACGTGTAAAATTCATCTAAATATATATACAATTTGGCTCACCCAACCCTTAATCATACGAAGAATCATAGAACTAAAATGGAATGTAGCTAAATTGTACTTAATGGGGGAAAAGAAACACTGCCAACCCAAACACAAATGCAAGTAGATTAGGGTTATCACTCAATCCTGTCTCAAAATCCCAACTGAGCAAAAGCCAAGATGCCGTATCACCATGAATCTATATCATTAACTAAGTGGGCCACTTCTGTGCACCTTAAATCACAGTTTCTTTTATCTCATCACTCAAAGCCAACGGCCAAGATCAAACATTTAGGAGTGAATGGGGTCATGATATCCTGTTGCTGTTACATAATTAGGGCCAAAGCCAGTTAAGACAGACAACCATCAAATCAAGAGGGGATGGTTGATGATTGGAAGCAGACAGATCAACTTTTGTTTTGATCACAAAAAAGTGGGTCCCGCATATCCCCCACCCCTCACCCCTCTTTCTTTTTGGAAAATCTTTTTCTCATGCTATTGGCACGAGGGTGTTATTACCGGACAAAGGCGTCGCTTTCTTTAACTTTTTTTTTTTTCCCTATTTTGTTGTAATAAAAAAGGAAATGCTTTTCATCTCACGGGTTGCAACTCTTGGTCGCCATCCAACGCGCGTGTTCGACACTGAATTGAAATCAATTGGCCGTTTTCTCGTATTGTTTGTTAAAAGCGTGTTGTTGACCAATACTAGAGAGAGTAGCTCTAATGCTACACTCGCGGTGCCTATTAACTGTACATAAATTGTAAGATGGCTACAGCCGAAACCGGTCGGATGGCTAAGATCTCATGGCTTGTCAGATCAAATAATTCAACAATATTTCTATGGTCATGAACTCTCAAATATTAATTTTTAATAATTTAAAATAAACAATTTCAATTATATTTGATTCAACATTTTTTACAGTTAAGAAATATATTATTTTTAATGAAATTGAAAACTCTAAAATTGCACTCATCAGGTATAATTTACACTTAAATAAAAAATATAGTCAAGTTAAATAGCATATTAATTTAGTTAAAATCTCAAATCATTTAATAATATTGTATATATTTATATAATATAACAATAATATTGTGAAATTTAATATAGTTCTGAATTAATATAATTAAGCTCAGCTTAAAAGCATAGTTTGTTGCAGCCGAGCCAAAGGCGGGTTTTGTGGTTTGTGTGAGAGCAGAAGAAGAAAACAATAAGAAAGAGACTGAGAGAGAGAAACAAGAAAAAAAGAGACAAGAGAGAGTGGAGTTCACGTGGGTTGAGAGGGTGCGGGAAATAAGGGAAAGCGTGGAAGAAAACCCCCCCATTGCCTCCCTCCCGAACTCACGTGGACCAACATGTCTTGCCTGGAGACACGTGCCCTCACACCCCTGTGGTCCCCACTTTGTCTCTCCTATCTATCCCTCCTCCAATGCGGGTCCCTTTTCCAACAACACAGTCGTGCGTGTCAACTTGTCCCTCCACGCCCCGACCACTCACTTCTTAACAATCATTTGATCTCCCTCCCGCATTGATCCCTCACTCCATCACTCACTTTCCCGGCGCGTGCTCATCACCTTCATCACTCACGAAATGCCCCCCTTGCCCATGGATAATGATCTAATCATTAAGTGCCTAATTATTAAAAAAAAAGAAAAAGAAAGAAAAAGTTGCATGCTTTAATCATTGACTAAGGAAGTTGTTATTATTATTATTTCATTTTAATATCTTAATTTCCAAGTTTTGATGACGCAATTGAAATTCTTAAATTTGACACCCAAATTTCTTGTTTCATGTCGGAGCTTTTTTAAAAGATGGTGACTGTATCATTAGGTTAGGAATGTGTCATTCAATTCAACTGATGGGTCCCAAATTTTCTCTTCCTATGACAGTGAAATTAAATATAAAACTTGAAACTAGTAATTGTCTTTTTCTTTTTTTTTTTCTCCTCCCATTATTGCCTCCACAATGTGCGAATCAAAACTTATAAATAAATAGTATTAATTATTTTACTTCAACTTTACCATTGTCAACGTATATTCACTAAACTTTATTTTAATTAAATAAAAGATAATTTGGTGGAATATTTATATTTCTACTTTAAAATAGACTCGCGGCTTCCTTCATTTTTTTATAATAATTTTATATGCACCGATATTAAAAATAATATTTTTTTTATTTTTTTGCAAAATATTAATGTGGCACGTGATTAATATAATTTTTAAAATAAAATATTTTATATTTTTAAATATTTAATTGATTTTATTTTATAAATAGAGGTATTTAATAGATTATATGAAATATTTAACAAATTTAATTTTAGAAATTAAAACGTTTAATAAATTAACTTAGAATGTTTTTTTTTGTACATGGACCAATTTATGCATCCATTTTACTACTTGTGTCGTGTCATGTCATGACACGAAATAATAGAGCGGAGACATGACATAAAAACTAAATAATTACTTTGAAGGAAGGAAGGGAGGGTGGCCCTATGCCTGAATGGTAAATCAGTATCATCATTTGAATTTTGACTTTTGATGTGGTTTTCAGATAAATGCACATTCACTTTATAGGGAATAGGATAAAACTATCAATTATTGTATACACAAACAATTAAATTCCACTTACTAACCTTGTCTTCCTAATAATTACCGCATGCCATTCTTACTCCTTTTATCTTTCAATTGTAGGGCATACCTTAACCTATGGGACAATACCAATTATTGGTGCTTATATTTCTTTATAATCCCTTTTTTCACCCTCTACCCAAATCCATTCAGACAAGCCTTTCCCAATTCATGGAGTTGTAATGTTTTTTTCCTTTTAATTTATTAAATAAATTAAATTCAAATTCACTTAGACCATATTTTATTTAAAATTCCTAAATTTTAAATTTAAAAAAAATGGTAAATACGTGAATCCAAAGACTATTGGAGAATCTCAAATTATTAAGTAATGTGACTAAACAATGAAAATGAGTGTCCTTCCAAAAATTAGGGGAACTCTATTAGGAAACCAATAATTCTATAGTTGTCTCAATTAGACAGTCAACATGACCAAATATATCCATAATATAAATCCCAAACAGACTCGCACTCACTGCCCACTCTGCACCTAACAAGTCTAAGCAAGCCCATAAACCGATCGTGAACCGTTGGTATTATACACGCGCCATGAGTTGCATGTGAAGGATGTGCGATCATGGAATATGAGATATTATGATGCTGGTGATGATGATCATGATGATAAGAGACAAAATGTCGGGTGATGATTGTAGGTGTCCCTACAGGCGAGTGATAGCTGCCCACGTGTTCCCTTTTTATAATATTATAATAATAATTAAATATTCTCTCTCAATTGGTGTATCATGGGCCAAACTGGACCTTGTAATCGAACTTAGCTTGGCCGTACGAGGCTCATTCTCCATGTGATATGCACGTGAACTTGGCCCCGCCCTCCCCCTTCACCAAATGCTGATCAACTCGAACCATTACCATGTTATCCTGTGTCATTGTCTTTCATTTCATTCTTTTGTTTGTTTTTATGCTTTTTTATTTTTATTTTTGTTAAAGAAATTCTATAAATTAGTCAAATAGTTCATGTATCATGGAAATTAATTTATCATATTTTTTATTAAAAATTTCAATTTTTTGTTAAAATATTTTTTTAAAAAATACATATTTAATATAATTTTAACAAAAATATCTTATGATTAATTTGGTTGAAATCATATCTTAATTCTTTTTCCAATCATACGTGATCATATTTTTTTTCTAAATATAAAGGATAAAATTTTTTTTTCTTTATTTACATAATATCGTGTTACATTCGAGCTGAAAAATAATATAAATATTAAAAAAAATTCAAAATAAAGAAATATTGAAATTTTAAATAAAATTGATGTCGACCAATTTTTATTATCCATAATAGTATTTCATATCTTCAATTTATGGCCAACGGAAACGAGTCTTAAAAATTTAATAAAAAAGATTTATGTCAAAATTAAATAAAATTGGCAAATTTACGAGTCAAGATAAAAAATGAATGAATATGTTTTCTCATCATGGGGCCCATTCTCTCCTAAGCCCCGTACGAGGCTTATTCCTCATGTGAATCGCACGTGAAACCGGACCCTCGTCGTTGATTGTTTATATCGGACAATTACCATGTTGTCCTTTACTGCATATGTAATCCAACAACGTTCAATCATTTGTGTTCTAGTATTATATGGCTAGAGTTTCAGGTCCCTCATTTGCGGGTCCTGCCCTCTTTTTTTTTTTTTTTTCTTTTTCACAACAAATTTGATTAAATCTGAATTTAATGGGTTTTTTAATTTATTTTTAAAAATCTAAATATTTAAAAATTTTCACTTGCATACAAAAAATATTTGGTCGGATTTAACCCAACTCGAATCGAGATATGATACATCAAGTGCAGGCACGTCCTTGATCATCACGGAGAATCTATGCAATTTTTTTTTTCTGATTACTTTGTAACTTGCTGCCCACCTACTAAATTTTATATCAATTCCATCTATATTGCTTTTTCTCCGTAAAAAATCTTTAAAATAAGATTTATTTCAGTTGATCTAAAATCCTTTTTCGTTGCTAGATAAATAATTTAAAAAGATGCATTTAAACAGTCTCCACTTATAAATTATTTATTTATAAATAAAAATTGAGAGGGGAATTTATTTTCTTAGTAATTATATAAATTAAGATTGGATATTTCATATTTTCAAAATTATTTATTTTTTGCATGTATATTAGGTATTAATTGTCGAAGTCAGACATTATGTGATTCTTTGAAATATTTGGGTTGGGCTAATATGGCCAATTAAACATACTTTGAAGCTGATTTAGCGCAAATTAATATGATTATGATATGAAGATTTTGCTAATGACAAAATTAATGCATGAGCGCTGAAGGAAGAAAGGACAAGGGCAACCGTGCCATCATAAAGAAAAGAATGGGCAACCTCAGGCTCCCAGAACCAACCTGGGCATCCATTATCACCACTCATGTGGGTCCGACGTGGCGCACCATTCCCTATCCAGCACAAAGACAGCAAAGCACACGTGTACTTTCGAAACCCCGCACGTGCACTTTCGGTCAAAGTTACTGTGTCTTTGCTGGATCTGGTCAACGGTCAAACCCCCATCATTCCTTTCTTTTTTTTTTTTCTAAATATCCCCCATTGTATCCTCACACCTCCTTAACCGGATCCAGTCGGTGACCTCTATGTACGGACTGATCTTCACCGTCCGATGATCATTAAACAATTCTACCCGTCATCAAGTAATATACTGCCGCACGTGCATGTGCGGACATTACCTAGAAGGAGTGGAGGTTGTGTTTTGTGGGCCCGACACCATGTGACCGGCTGAGCTGGTCGCCATGTGATTAACGGTTAAAACGAATCGCTTCACATTAGATGGGCAAATTTTCAGTTAATCGATGTTTAGTTAAGCACCAATAGTTGGATTGCACGTGCGTTTGCATTGCATGCATTATAATATATTGGGCATTGACATTCATACCCATGGTCAATTATTCCCAAATCACGTTTTCACGTGCGGACGGGAAGGGCAATATTGGAATAATGGATAATAAATTTGAGGATTTTGTTTGGAGAGCATGTTTGGTTCTTAGACTTGTATATCTTATTATTAAAAATATTTGGAATTAGACATAACGTAATGGCACATTATAATTTAATCATTTAGAATGATATAATCTTATGGTTGAATCAATATAATCAATAATTATATATAATATAATCCAACATTAACCTAATAATTAATAAGAAAAGCCAATGCTTCAAATGATGAAAGTTGTATTCATCATAGTAATGATACGATGATTGCATTTTCTAGTACATAGGAAACCCACTTGAAGCTATATTATAAGTTAAAAATCTAGGAATCCCCACATCTTATAATTACTTAAAATTTATAATAATTAGAGTACTAATTATGATTTAAACAAAATACATTTGCTTGGTTGTAAGCATGAGGGTTGATTTAAAAAGTAATATACCTTAATTATTATTATTATTATTATTATAAATTACTTTCGTAGCTTCCTATTAAGTGTATATATACATATATTATGTTCCCTATAGCCTTGGAAAAATAAAATAAATTTGGACAAGAACGTGGTCTACTTGTAATAGAAAATTGGGAGACAAAATTTAGCTGGCATGAAGCTTTTTTGTTCATTGACACTTCACTAATTTGAAAGACCATATCATATCATAGTCCGTAGATACTTATTAGGGTTCGGTATGCAAAATCTTATATGTCCTTTTTATTACTTTTATAATTAATATTTAATCATATATTTTATATCTAATTCCATCTTTTCTTGCACTAATGATTCTTCCCTTTCATTTCTAATTATCAACTATGTAACAACTTTTAATTTAACCGAATTTTTTACTCTTTTTTCGAGATAATTTACTCATTATTCAAATAGCTATGAATGTGGGATTATTATTAATTTAATATAACGAAAATACTTATTTTGAATGTATATTCATTGTTCATGTGCTCGATTATTTTCAGTAAAAATGACTTTTTGATTTGCATGCAGCTTTTATTTTCAGTATACAATCTTTAATTTTATTTATTAATTCCCTAAATTTCAAAATTATCATTATTAAATCATATAATTTCTTAGGACTCTACTACTTTTGTATCAGTTGTCATTCTTTACATTTAGAGAATAGTGGTTGATTGGGCCCTTAGGGGGCCTAAAAGGTCTTCAAATTTAAGACAAGCCCAAACCGGAAAAACAACCCGCGAAAAGTATCATACGGAGAAGCGAGTTCACGTGCATGAATAGACATCTACCGGGAGAAAAAAAAAATGTGAGTACTTATTAAGGGAGGAAAGAAGAAATCAAACCCTACAGTGCACGTGGGAGCATGTTCTTTCGTTGCATGGGCCAAAGAAAAGAAAGAAGTAAGAATCCCGTTTCGCGAGATAGATGCTTTCTTAGAAGTGGCTGCCTTCACCAAAAAGGAAAAATGTAAAAGAAAGATGTGGTAAGAAAGGCCGTCGGTCCAATTACAACTTACCAGTACGACATATTCTTAGACACTGAAACTTGTGGTCGAAAATATAGTACAATATGGGATGGGATTTATTCTATTGGAGGGAAATATGTTCTTGGTCCTTAATTGCTACGGAAACAACCGTGAGCCCTTAAGGAATTAACATCACACCATTTGGGTCTGTTCCGTAGGTTATTTTAGTAATTGTCAATTATTTTGAAGGCTGTGACGTCAGTTGTTAGCTATTAATTTTCAGTTTTGTATAGTATTTTTATTTAATTACCTAGTTAACTTAAAACAATGAAAAAGACATTATTTGTTTTCCAAAATAACACTGAAATGGCAGTTTCACCAAAAATAAATAACAACCACCAATTATATTTATATTATGCTATATAATTTTTTATATTTTTATTAAAATAAAAATAATATTAATAAAATTATTGCATTTAATTTAGTGACAAATAAATATTTAACTCGAGTCTCTCCTATGGATAGTAAACAAATGCTAAAAAATATTAAAATAAAAACACAATAATAAGAAAAAAATTTTCTTAAAAAATAAAAATTTTAAATGATTTTGATCATATTTGATAGAATAAAAAATTTAAATAAGTAAAAACATTGAAAAATTGACTTTATGGACAGAGGGGGGCATTTTTATCCTAAAAGGTTGGATTGATTAGTTTTGTGAAATTCAACCGAATAATTTGCAGAATTTGGTATAATCATATCCGATTTCATTTAATTGAATTTTTAAAATTTCATTCCAAATGTAAAAATATAAATTTTTAAATGAATTTTATGAAATTTATTTATTCTAAATACGGAGTAAAAGCTAAATATTATAATTTTTAAAGTTTTGTGAAAAATTTTATCAATCTCCGTAGAGTTTTGACTTAATGAAAATGGTAAAAATTAATTCAAAAGCGGTCCAAAGAGAGCCCTGCGAGGCAAATAATGAGCCTACACATTTAGCCCAGTAACCAAGCCCGCTTAAAAATAAGATTGCAGATACGAGACAATCAAAAGTCCAATTCTCTTTCGGGTCAGGCCCACCTGAAAAAATGTATCATAGTCGAAATAAATAATAATGTATAGTATTTGGCTATAAATAAAGATGTATAATAACATGTAGAGGTTACTCTAAAAATTTATGAGTGTTTTTAGGCCTCATTGTCTAATTTTCGTTAGAAATTGTTATAACATTAGTGAATTTCATTGTGTTTTTCAATTACAACAATTTTGTTCTATATTTAATAATCAAACAGAAGGTCATATCCTCCACTAATATTTTGCTACTTGTATTGATTGAAATTTTAATATATTTTTTTTCAGAAAAAATAATTTATAATAATTTACTTGCATAAATAATATATATATAATATTATAATTAGTGTTGAAAGTGAACTTTACCAAACCTCTGAAGGAAGTTTTAAATTAGTTGTTCGAAAACAGAAAAATCTATTAGTGAGTCAAATTTTTTACACTTGTCCAAAAATTTGATGATTACGGGAATTACAAGTCAATCTTGGTATTATTGACATATGGTCTGCATCAAAATTAAATTGAAATCAAACAAATTATAAGAGGCCATATTTCTTTTGTCAGCCTTATCCCATAATCATCTTCGTTTCAACAGTATGAAGAGAAAATAATAATAATTAATAGCTTTAAGGTGTCCTAGCAATGCAGAAAAGCTTGTTCAATTAGTACCCAACATTATAGAAAATCAACTTGACCCAACTCAGTACTACCTACGCATATTTTTTTTTTAATCTCTTCAGTTTTTTTAGTTAAATAAAAAAATTAATAATAAATAATAATATTAAATTAAATAAAGACTAAAAGAGTAAATTAATAGTTTTAAAATTTATTATAACTATACAAAACATAAATTTAAAATTCTTTAATAATATTTAATTTCTATAAATTTAAATTGAAGGACATGTCTAAAAATGGACTTGTACTCAATTTTTTTAACAATTTCAAAACAGAATAACCGGTTTTAAACCGAAATCACCTGTTTTAATTTCCAAATATAAAAAACCGCAATTAAATCTTAAATCGCCAGTTTCAATTACGGTTTAAAACCTTAAATCATTGACTACAGTTCAATTTTGGTTCGGTTTTGATTTGAAACTGAAACGTAATCATGCCTAGTACTGCCGATAGATTCAAATTCAAGATTAATCAAAGCATAATCGCACCGCCAATGTTGGCTCCCTCTCTATTCATTTGATTTCATTATCATAACCTCAGTCAAAAGCTGATGTTTTCCCTTTTTTTTAAATAATGATCTAATCGTGTTGACCAGTCAAGAGAGCTCAAATATGTGAATTGTAAGAAAGTTGCAACGACTCGAACTTGAACTCTTGAAGAAAAATCCGCAAATGAAAATGGGAACAAATTAGAGTACAACAATGAGCATATAACATCACAGTAAACAATTATCACTATCAAATGGATCAGGAACTTGATACCTCGATATCATGAAAGGTAGAACACGGCTTTCCATACTTCCAGTTCAACCTTTACCAGAACTGGCTGTTTTTAACCCATCTAGAGCCATGGACCAGATTTCTAAAAGCACTTGCAGCATGCGGATAGAAATTCTGCGAAAAAGATCGATTCCACAAGTACAATCTTACTTGTGCTCAGAGCAGAGTGTAATGAACTTAGAATCTGCCAACCTTGACAAAAAAACAAAACTCAAAGACAACATTCTATGATGCATGGATTCTGGTACTACATAAAAAAAGAAAAAAAAATCACACGTTTGACATTTCATCAACTTTACTGTCTAAGCATTTGCAGGAACAATTAAAATGCCTCTAAAGAAATAGCAACAAACAGAACAGATCCTTCCAAGAGTTATATGAATGCAAATAATCTTTCCTTCACCTTTCACTTTAAGTCCCAGTTTTCACAGAGATATCAGAAGTACAAGAAAGAGCCACTAGTGCAACGTAATCAAACAAAGCATTTGAATCGAATGTATCAGTTTAGATGAGCACATGAAAAATCATTGATAGAACTACTAGATAGTTCTTCTATCTTTTATACAATTGATTCATTCCTTTTACACATTAAGCTGAAAGCATACTCTTTTCAAAATTCCAAATGGATCCAAAAAAGCCAACTGAATATACCACATTAATTTAATTGCATACGAAATTAGAATTCATAAAACATGCAAATCCTTGAGAACTAAGGCTGAAAAATCCAAAGGCATCCGCAAAAAAAACCTCACCACATTCTAAAGCTTTAGGCAGTCTTTAAAATGTCCTGAGACTTTGTCTATTAAGACAATATTTATTGCAAAAATAGGTAAATCCACACATTCAGCACGCAAAAGTTAATAAAGAATTCGCAACAAGCATGGATATGATTAGTTTTAAATGGCTCTGCCCCAATCCACATAACCTAGCTACTTGCCTAGACAAAAGCCCAGGCAAGCATATCAAAAATTCCAAAACCAAGCATAACAATTTGCTGTCATTGCTTTGCACCTAATATTGTTTTCATCCTTGTGTATTCTAAAAAAGGTCATGATTGATCAAATTACTTTTCACCAAATAACAAAAAATCACTTGTGGCCGTTCTACCAGCTATGAAGTTAAAAATATAACAATTTTAAACGTAAAATACTATGATGCGCTGGTATTCAGCCTCATAAGGAATTTGACTCGATGAATCTCAGTTGAATGGACAACATGTCTTCCTGAACAAGTAAGCAAGTAGTGCCTCCAATCAGAAATCAAGCACTGAATTAAGTTTCGCAAACAAACAAGAAGCTTGCTATTCTGCCCCCCAACGATGTAGGGAAGCCTGTCAAAGATAGCAAGTAATCAACATATCAGATGCTTCACCAACAAATAAAATGAAAGCTCCCAAAAGCTCAAAACAATTAGACACAAATTACTAAGAATGGGAGGCAATGAAATTCTCTATTCATGAGTCCTTCTGTCAATGTTTTACTTTTACATCTTAGAACTATCACTAAAAAGCAGAATAAACTATGGCCCTGAGTCATATCCCAGAAGAGCAAAATACAAAATGATGACATGTAAATTAGATATCATTTCCGTTTTCCTTCTATTCGGGTTATCTCCACTTCATTTTTACAGAACTCACTGGTTGTACCTCAAATTGAGGCCTCAATATTGTAGGAGCAACTCTTCCATCACATCAAGCGTTCCACCAAAACCACAAAATATATAATGACCCATATTTAATATTTACCTCTGCATAAAAAATTATCAAATTCTCAGTAAACCCACGAAAAATAAGTCCAAGACAATTAAAACAAGCAACGGGACAGAGAGACATTCTATGAGCTGAGAATCGTAGTTGCGGGAAGCCAACCAACTATGAAGCATATTGGGGATCAAAGAAAAATCTAACATGCAAAAGCGGAGCAAACTCCTGAAATTCAAATATATTTATACGTGTAGGTACAGCCAACTCTATGTACATACCTTGACCGGAGGATCGGCAACTCTATAAGAATCAGCTGTAGTTCCCACCAACCACAATCCAGGAAAAACATTCTGCAACAACAAAGCACATAGAAAAGCATCACATATCAAATTCATCTAACAGCCATAAAAGAACTACAAAGAAAGCAAAAGATGAAATATAGAAAAAAGATGCAAGATCACTTACATCAAGTGCTTTCTGTACGTTCTTGGGTCGTTTCTTGGGCCGTCTAGCAGGCCTAGACCCAGTCAAAGCGAAAATATCCTCTTCAATCTCTTCTCTGGACAAAGCTATCCAGAATTTCCTCTTCTCCTTCTTCTCCAAACAAACTCCACCGCTTCCCCCTGCGGTCTCTACCAATCCTCTTAATCTCATCGATTTCGGCTGAGGCTGCGGCGTATTTTCTCTCTCCCTCCGCTCATTAACCTGCACCACCGATTCTTTCAATTCTCCTCCATTCCTACCACCCAAAAGCCCTCTTCTAGGCCTCAATTTCCATGGCCTCGAATTCCCTTCTTCCTCCTCTTGTTTTCGTTTCTCCTCTTCCTCTTCTTCTTCTTCTTCAGCGTCAACTTCGTGGTGGTTTTCCAAAACCAAGCCTTGTTTCTGCTGCTTTTCTGCGACTTCCGTTTCCGATAAAGCCGTCTGTTTCTGCAGGTTTTCTGTCGACGGATTCTTAGGCTTTGGCAAGAGAGTAGAGCAAGAGGTAAAAGAGTACCGATGTAAACGAGCAGAGCGGGATCCGACGCGAGGAGGAGGAAGATGCCGGATTGTTGCTTGTTCGGGGTCTGATTCAGTTTCCGAGTCAGGTGCAAGTGTTGACGTGCTACGATGGTGGTGGTGGTTGGTGGAGGCAGCGAGTGTGGTGGTCTGGCCCCATTTTAGGGAGAGTGGGAAGTTATGCAGCGGGTGCGGCTTAACAGGAGCTGTTGCCATTAAAATAAGAACCTATATATACATATAAAGATATGTACAGACTTTTAAGTGGAGCTTAAAAATGTTAAAGAGACAAAAACCCTAGAGGAAGATAGAGAACGAAGGAGAGAAGCAGACGATGGTCTTGTTGTTGAGCAGAGGACGACGAAAGAAAAAGAGAGAGAGAAAGAGGAGAGCGTGGGGAGTCATATGCGTGCGCTAGGTGTATGTATGTATGGGGTGTATAGTATATATTACTCTAGCTCTCTACGAAAAGCTGAAGTTTCAATTTTTTTTTTACCTCATTCGTTAAATTGGTTTCTGATAGGATATAATGGGCTTCGATAAAGCCCAAAATCATTTTTTTTTTTCCAAATATTTTGTTTAGTAACACATAATTTGAATAGTAGAATTTGATGATATGGTTTAAAAAATTTATAAATTAAAAACAAATCATAATGTATAAAATTGATAAATTATGTCAAGAATCATGACTTTTAATTCAACAATCCATAAATTTATATTTTATAAATCCTATGGAATTTGTAATTTTATATTCTATGAATATAAATAATTTTACGTTAATTTTTGACATTTAATTTGACGTTCAATTAATCAATATTTATTTTAAACTTTTAGATGTTTCAATTCTTTTTTGAAAAAATTCTTAAAATTATTTAATGTCAATTTTCAAGATATATTAATTCAACACTATATATCATGATTATGTAATATAATTTTAATTATGTTTTTGTCACGACCTAAAACTGTGGGCCGGACCGGCACTAGGACCTAGGTAAATTTAAGGCCCTCAAGGCTCGTAATACGACTAAATTATAAAAATTCATTTCTATTATCATTTGACTGACGGAATAGTAAGTTCATATTATGACATTATTCATAATATAATCAGAGTTTACATTTCTGACCCAGCCTTAGTATTAAATACTGTTCACAGCTCGGGTCCATATATCTATTTAATAAAAATATATTCTCATGTAAATATTTATTTGTCATAATATGATCAAACTATTCCTATTATAGAGTCTTCAAATATTCAAAAAGAACACTCCACAATTTATTTATAACCACATGATAATTTCTTTTACATAACTAAATATTAATTAAACATTCTAACTGCGGAGTCAAATAAAATGTGCGAAAAACCACAAATATTAATAGATAATTCATACTAACATGTTTGAATCTCTGCGGAGAAGGAAGCAGAGTCTTATAAACCAACGGTACTTTTATTTCCTGAAAAAAATGTTTATGGAAGGGGGGTGAGTTTCACTAAACTCAGTGAATAATAATAAATAATGCAAACCCACACATTCAAGCAGTATGCTTTCACAATATAATAAATGGGCATACTTCATAAGCACGTGGCATACATCAGCATCTTCAAACAAATCACATTCAGATATTCACAACATGTGGAAATTAGTCAATGAAGTCACAAATCCATCTATTGGCCCCCGGCCAATTTCCATTATAATAATATATATATAACAGGGAGCCGATCCCCCATATCTAGTCCATTGACCCATTGTGACACACGTTGTCCTAATTTCCACCCAGATATAAAAGCACATTATTTCACATTACAGTTATTCACAAATATACTCAATATAATAAATGTAACATATGAATGTAATCAATGGCAAAAATTGTATAAATTTATAGAACCGAAATATTATATATCAAATACTAAGATTATAGAACTGGGATATTATATTTGAAAAATGAAGAATATCAATATTGCAATAGAAATAAGAAATAAATCATGATTATTTAAATAATATAAAGAGTATATGGTTTGCATATGAAATGCATGTATGCAGGATGGTGTGCACAATTTATTATTACTCACAGTTACTGCAGAATAAATTCAGGTCTGTCATAGATTCTGATTTGGAGGAGCAGTAGAGGAACTTGATCGATCTAAGAAACACATATAATAAGGAAAATATAATCAAACAATGACTCCCTTAATTAAGAATATTATTTTAATAAACCTTATTTTATTTTTTTGACTAAATTTCTATTAACTCACTATATAACCTTACTATTTACCAGCAATTAATTTATTCACTTATTTTGTATCTAGTCTAGATATCAATTCTATTTATTTCACTACAAAATATATTTATACTTTAAATTATAATTTAACACCAATAATAATAATAATTTATTAGCAATTTTATCAGATATTTATTTTTAACCGGAATTACCTCAAACCTAATATTCCATATAATAATAATACTTATTTCATCAAATACTCTAATTATCATCCAAATAATTTAATTATATAAAACCTTTAATAATAACCATTTAATCTTTGTGCTAAAAATCATTAACCTTTGTAATAATTTATTTATTACCATCCAAGATTTAATTCTCAATTATTTAAGGTCCTCATATAATATATCAAAATCTTTAATAAGCCAAAATCTCAAATTATCACCATTAACAATATTCTAATATAATATATTTAATCTTAGCAATAAAACTTCACCTTTCAATAATAATTCATTTAATCAACCAATTAATTAATTCTACTCTTTTATATACTCCATTTATTAAAAATCCTTCAA
>CANUEX010001763.1:0-13769 GCA_948099535.1 Jatropha multifida
GCATACTGCTTGAATGTGTGGGTTTGCATTATTTATTATTATTCACTGAGTTTAGTGAAACTCACCCCCTTCCATAAATATTTTTCAGGGAATAGAAGTACTGTTGATCCATAAGACTCTGCTTTCTTCTTCGCAGAGAAGCGATCATGTTAGTATACACTCTCTAGTAATATTTAGAATACTCCGCATATTTTATGTTACTCCGCAGTTAGGATACTTAAATAAATATTGGGTTGTAATAGAATTATCATGAGATTATAAATAAATTGTGGAGTGTAAATGACTATTTGGGAGACTGTATAATAGAAATAGTTTGAACATATTATGACAAATAAATATTTGTATGAGAAAATATTTTTATATGGATATGGGCCCAAGCTGCGAATAGTACTGAATACTAATACTGGGTCAGAATTATTAACTCTGATTGTCTTATGAAAAATGTCATAATATGGGCTTACTATTCCGATAGTCTAATGATAATAGGGATGGATTCTGATAGTTTAAGCTTACTACGGGCCTCAGGTGCCTTAAGCTTACCTAGGTCCTAGTGCCAGTCCGGCCCACGGTTTTGGGTCGTGACAATTGTATATTTATTTTGTTTTAGGCTCAATATTAAAATCAAAAGTCATTCTCTTATTTCAAGCTAAGTACTCATATTTATATGTCAAAAGCATTTTAATTTAATTTGTTATGTCACTTTTTTTTGAAGAATTAATTACCCATCTTAGTGAACTATTATTTTATTAAAAAAAAGTGAAAGTATGACTTTGATGAAAAATTTATTATTTGTTAAAGCAAAAATAATTATTTCATCTCTAAGGTTTATAATAATTATCTAAATATTTCAATCTTTTGTAAAAATCTGGCTTTGATGAATAATTTCTTGTATTTGTGTAATTTTTTTCATATTATAGTAATTTCTTTGTTTATATTGAATTCCTCTTGCATTTGTTCATTTGGGTAGGTGATGGCTGCACTCACTATAGTAAAACATATATGTTTTGATAAAAAAATATTGAGTGAGATGTGATTGAAATCAAGACAAATATTGCTATTGTGTCATTATTAATGTAACATTAGAAGAATATTTAGTACCCAACTTACACTATTGTTACACTATTGTTACAAAGCAAGATTCCCACGCCAATGCAAGGTAAATGTTACTATTGTGTCATTGGTAGTGTAACAATTTACTACTCCCATAAACTTTTGTCTATATATATTTTGATAAAAAAAATATTGAGTAAGATTGGTACTTCTCCTTTTACACTATTGCTACAAAGCAAGATTCCCACGCCAATTAGAAAAGCTTGGTATATTATGTCATTGTTATTGTAACAATTTACTACACCCGTGAACTTTTGTCTATATAAAGAAAATAACGTTGCTTTATTTTTGCATTGCTTTGATTTTTATAGAGAGACACACGCGACTCCATTAAGGTTTGGTAACATTTTATTTTTTTGTTAATATATTTTGTTAATTGAGTAAATATTTTATATACTTTTCTTTTGTTAACATTTTTCTTAACAATGTCAACATTTTTTTTTGTTATTATATTTAGATGTACTTATTTTTTTTCATTATATTGTGTATTTATTTTGTTTTAGGCTCAACATTAAAATCAAAAGTCATCCTCTTATTTCAAGGTAAGTACTTGGATTTATATGTCAAAAGCATTTTAATTTAATTTGTTATTTTGCTTTTGTTTTTAAGAATTAATTACCCATGTTAGTGAACTATTATGTCATTGTGTCATTACTAGTATAACAATTTACTACATCCGTGAACTTTTGTCTATATATATTTTGATAAAAAATATATTGAGTGAGATTGGTACTTCTCCTTTTACACTATTGCTACAAAGCAAGATTCCCATGCCAACTAGAAAAGCTTGGTATACACACGCGACTCCAGTAAGGTTTGGTAACATTTTATTTTTTTGTTAATATATTTTGTTAATTGAGTAAATATTTTATATACTTTTCTTTTGTTAACATTTTTTCTTAACAATGTCAACATTTTTTTTGCTATTATGTTTAGATGTACTTATTTTTTTCATTATATTGTGTATTTATTTTGTTTTAGGCTCAACATTAAAATCAAAAGTCATCCTCTTATTTTAAGGCAAGTACTTGTATTTATATGTCAAAAGCATTTTAATTTAATTTGTTATTTTGCTTTTTTTTTAAGAATTAATTACCCATGTGTCATTACTAGTATAACAATTTACTACATCCGTGAACTTTTGTCTATATATATTTTGATAAAAAATATATTGAGTGAGATTGGTACTTCTCCTTTTACACTATTGCTACAAAGCAAGATTCCCACGCCAGCTAGAAAAGCTTGGTATATTATATTATTGTTAGTGTAACAATTTACTACACCTGTGAACTTTTGTCTATATAAAGAAAACAATATTGCTTCATTTTTGCATTGCTTTGATTATTATAGAAAGACACACGCGACTCCAGTAAGGTTTGGTAACATTTTATTTTTTTGTTAATATATTTTGTTAATTGAGTAAATATTTTATATATTTTTCTTTTGTTAACATTTTTTTAATAATGTTAATATTTTTTTTGTTATTATGTTTAGATATACTTATTTTTTCTCATTATATTGTGTATTTATTTTGTTTTAGGCTCAATATTAAAATCAAAAGTCATCCTCTTATTTGAAGTTAAGTATTGGATTTTGAATATGAGTGTTATAATATTTTTGCAAATTTAGAAAACCTTCATCATCCACATCATTTTCATTATCATCATCAGTAGCATCATCATCATACCATAGCTCATCCTCTTCGTCTTCGTCTTCGTCTTCTTCATTGTAATTACTATTATCATCATTATTACTACCACTACAACTATCAACACCTATATTACCATCATTATCACCATCCTTATCATGATCCCCATCCTCATCCCTATCCCCATCCCCATCACAATCTCTATTTCTATCCCCATCACCATTTCCATCATCATTCCCATCCACATCTCCATCACCATCTCCATCATCACTCCCATCCCTATTTCCATCATCATTCCTATCCCCATCTCCATTTCTATTATCACCCCCATCCCCATTCGTATCACAATCTCCGTTTCCATCACCATCCCCATCCTTATCACCATTCTCATTCCTATCATTAGCATTATCATAATTACTAGGACTTGGAGGAACACTTCGAAAAATATCAACGTAAAATTGAATACACTGTATATCTGTAAACTGACTAATATATTCAATCATTAAAGAGACATCATTATCATTCCACAGCTCCATACAGTCGAATTACATATCACCATTTATTAGTATGGGTTGTCTAAACATTATTTTAGCTATAAATTCATTATCTTTCTTTGATTTGATTGCTCGCACAATTTTCATGACCAACATTCCAAATCTCAATCTTCTAAAAATTTTAAAAATCTTAGATCTACCACCATCGTAATCATATCCAAATTGACTATGAATAATCCTGTCATTCCAGTGAACACTATCATATGATGTTGTCATTTTTTGCAAAATATATTTTTCAATTCGAATTAGTTTTATGTCATCTTAGAATTAATTTTATTTGACCATTATTGAACATATTGATTATTTAACTTATTTTATATTTACAATATTCTCAACCTTTAAACAATTTAATACTCAACCTTCATAACCTAACAATTTTATATTTACAATGTTCTCTAACTCAATTTATAAATAAGTTATATGGAGATATATGCAACAAAATTAATAACTTAAATTAAAATGACATTTCTATGTAAAAAAACTGTGTACCTTAAAAATAAACTTCTCCTACATATGCTGAGTCTACAAAAAAAATAAATAAATATTACAAGTCAAATATTTTGTTCGTAATAATTAATACTATAACTTAACAAAAAAAGTACTATAAATTTACCAAAAAGCATGAATCTTCATATCTAACTTGTCACACTTTTATTTGTTTCTTAGTAGAGTAGTAGTAGAAAATGATAATATATAGTGTATAATTTCTTTCTAAAAATAGCATAAGAAAAAAAGAAAATTAATAAAAACATGCATCACAATTAGACGATGAAGGGGGTTTATATAGGTTGAATGGAATTAAGGAATACCTATTGTTCTATTGATAATATAACATGTAAAGATAAATCCCTGCAAAATTCCTTCCATTCCCCTTACTTTACGTGTCTTCGTAAAACTTTACTTAAATCCCTTCCAAATGCAAAGAATATATTCCTAACACTATGATATTGTTTCATTTATAGTGCAATATTATTTTCTTTATACGACCACTCAGAGATTCACGGATGTAACAGCAAATATTATTCTTTACGGTTATAACAGTAAATATTCTTCTTTCTTTCTTTCTTTATTTTTGCTTAATCTTTTTCATAATGTTACACTAATAATGACACAACAGCAATACTTATTGAGCTAACACTGCTGCATTATTTCACTTATAGTGTAACATTTAAAAAAGGCAGATGAAAGAATATTGCTCTATAAAGCTACTGCAAAACTGCTGCACATCGTTAAAATAAATTGAAATTTAATGGTTTTATTGCACTATGACTGCAACAATGTATTTGTTGCACTATGATTGGAACAACACCATTTTGGTAAATATTTTCCAGCCAACACCATTTAAGGAAATGTTTTTTTGCATAGCACCATTTTGGAAAAAAAGCCCTGCCTTTGAAGAGTCGCTATTTGAATATGCAGGGCATGACATTAGAGCTGACAATAAGGTGAATGAAGCTATGGCCAGTGATAGTATTTTTCTTGGTAAGGTGGTGACTGTTAAGTGTAAGGAGGTCTTTGAAGGGTTGAATTCTTTGGTGGATGTTGCAGATGGCACTGGATATATGTCTAGGGCTATTGCTAATGCTTTTCCAAATATAAAGTGCACTATTTTGGATCTTCCTTATTGAGGTTTATCCTTGACCAATTTCCTACTTATCTATTAGAGGTTTGTGTTTGTAACCAAAAAGGCTGTGGCCATAGCCATAACAGCTTGCTTAATAAAGTTTATAAGCCCAAAAGCTTTTCAATGTAAGTGTTTGATGGGAGTTTTTTCTTATTGTTAATAAAAAGATTTCCCTTTGTTCTTCAAGATCTACATGTTTTTCGAGGGTTGATTTCAAGTGAAAACAATAGAAAATTCAAAATCACAGACAAAACTTCTAAGAAAGAGGAGATAAATACATCACATTGAAGTTAGCATAACCAATCTCACAATCCAATTTCATGAAATTTATAAGCCATAACAGCATCCTGAATAAAGTTTATAAGCCAAAATAAATAATTGTACCCCTTCAATGTAGTGTTTGATGAGGCTTTTTTCAAATTTTAAGTAACAAAAACTAATTATAAGATGTAGTAAGTTTCAGAACCATAAATCTAAACAAATCATACATCTAAACAATTTGGAGTTCTTTTAGAATATAAATCTAAACAAATGCAGTTTGATTTTGCAAGAATTCAATTATTTAGGGAAAACTAGCTGAAAACTCAAAATCTTAAATCATATTTGTAATACATCAAACCATAACTGAGACTTCATTTTTATATTTGTTCAAGAATGCAAATATATAAAGATAAATGGAGAGATATCAGAAGTTGGAGAGCGTATAGAAACAACAAACAAATCAACGAGAAAAAAATTAATAAAATAAAAGGAAAGAGCAGTCGCAGTACCTGTGACTTCAGTGAGATGAAGAAATCGATAAAGGTGTAATCGGCGTCCTGAACAAACTCACTGGCTTGAGTTTAGGCTCTTCCTACATCGCAGCTATAGGAAACGGGAGAAGATAGGGAAAAAAAAATCAAAAAATAGAAAGAGGAAGGAATATAATAGCCAGGCGACTGAAATCCCTAATTTTAATACCATGATAGAGAAGGAATATAATATGCGAATGTGATTTGCATGATGCATGATAGAGGGAGGTTGGACCTCCTCCACTGTAATATTTGATATATTGATTGTAACTGTTAAGACTTGAGAGCCTTGGTTATGAAATGATAAAGGTTGCATGATATATGAGATTGAAACGCCAAATACAGGAATTCACCCCTGAATTTTATTATTTAATTTTATAGCATCTATAATTCTTACTTTAACTCATAAAATACTTAACTTATAAAATTATATCTATTAGATATTTTAATTTTTAAATTTATGTTATTAAATATTTTAATTTATAAAATTAAATTAATTAAATATTTATTAAAAAAACTACAATTTATATAAATTATTATTTGAAACGCCATGTTAATTATATATTTAGTTGATATTTTGTGAATAACAAGAAAAAAATCTTAAAATTATTGATTTAGCGTTGAAAAATGAATAATAATATTATTAAAATTTATAAATTTAATAACGCCAAATACATGGTTACTGTTTTGCTTTCTTTCTTTTGTTAATTTGTGAAATGTTGAATTTTTTTTTATTTTTATATATGGCATCAGTTAGTGTATTTCACACATTTTCTTTTACATTTACAATCTAATTATCATCTTGCAGTTAACCATCAATCATCACACTCCTCATTAGACTCAATATTTCTTGAAATCATACATTTTCAATACGAGCTTTTTACTTCCGTTTTCATTCCTACTCGGTAAAATTTAATTTTACTTGAAGTCCCTGGATTTATACCTCTTTCCCTTTATCATACCAAACCTTCAAAACATCCCAATAAAATGAATGTCTTTTAAAATATAACTATAAAATTCAAAATCCACTTAACCGGTCAATTTTTACCGATTGCTTTGTTAGCATGTCAAATTATTAAAAAGTTACAACATAATAAATGCCATGTCAGCAAATAAAAAGTAATATTTTTTATCAAAGCCCTTAAATCATCATCCCTCCCACTCTACCTTTTGCAAAATAAGTTTCACAATTTTACTTTTTGCCTATTTCCTACTAATGTGAAAAGTGAGAGAGGCAGAGATAAGAGAAGAAGCTATGGAGATAGTACAAGCAACAATTCTTTCTTTATTCTTTTGCTTTTCTTTCATCTACAATAATTCGACAAAAGAAGCACTAAGCACTATCCTCATGATAAAGAGAGAGAAAGCAAACTCAATCAAAACCAAGCAGATCTAGAGAGGGGAGAGTGAAGGTTGTTTACCGAAAAAAATGACTACCGATGGATGCTCAAGTAGGCTATGGATTTCTCTGTTCAATTTGTTTTACAAATCCGCTTACATGGTTTAGTGATTTTGATTGTTTTAAGCAATTTTGTTGCTATTTAAAGCTTTCTATTGATCTTCTCTGTTTCCTCCATAACACAGCTTCAATCCCTGCAAACCTTCCTCACATGTAATTCCACAATTTTCTTACCTTGTTAATAGAAGTTCAAAGCGAAAAGCTGATTAAGAATCCTTTTCAAATGGATAATTGATATGGCAATTGATTCTAGAGGATTTTTGGGCAAAAATATAGTTAGAGAGTTTAAATAGGAGAGAGAAAAGATTGATTTTAGAGATGAAAGGACTCTAGGATTCATTATTTTTTTATTTCTACTTGCTGACCTGTCATTTATTATGTTGTAACTTTTTGGTGATTTGACATGCCAACAAAGCAACCGGTAAAAATTGACTGGTTTAGTGGGTTTTGAATTTTACTGTTATAATTTTAAAAAGACGTTCATTCTATTAGGATGTTTTGAAGGTTAGGTACGATAAAGGGAAAGAGGTATAAGTCCAGGGATGCCGAGTAAAATTGAGTCTACTCGGTAATGATGTCTAATCGAAATTGTATATGATTGAAGTTATACGCTTAAAATTATTCTACCTAACTTTGAAGTTGCAATTACCTTTATTAATTTATATTAGTATGAACTCTTTATATTTTTTAATATAGCTTCAAGCAGAAAAGAAAAATTGTGTATGTGCTAGGTTAATACTAATGTAAACTTTCGTGTTTATAACATTATTTCCTTTGATTGTGGTGATGTTAAATGATTTAATTTTATTGTGTAGAAACCTGACCTTATAAGATTTGCTGAATTTCCCAAACCGTAAAATGAACGGATCATTGAATGCAAAATATGGTCATTGTTATATATATATATGCTGATATTTATTGGTTCACACTTAATTTAAACTTTTAGAATTTATCTTCTAATTAGGAGATGTTTTTTTGTTAATTTATTAGCAAACGTAATTTATAAATTATAATCTATAGACATTAATAAAATAATATTTTTAAAAAAATAATAATATAGCAACCCAAGCAATATGCGGGCCTTCACCTAGTTAATATATAATATTAAATCATGAATTCATGATGTTTTTTAACTAAAATAAATTCATTTATTAAAAGCAGGCTTCACTAAATAAAACTTATTATCTTTATTCCAAATCACTTATTACATTTGGAAGGCCAAACCATTAAAAAAATCCCAATTTTTTTGAGTTATTTCAATTATATCCCAAATGCAATTTTGTTCTCCTAATACCTTAAACTTAAAAACTAATTATAATTATACCCTAATTTGAATTGAACACAGTTTATTCAATTTTTATAGAACCCACACTCTCTCACAGTTAACTTAACCCAAGCTAGTAGCTAGTAGTTAAACTCATTTTTTTTCCTTTTCCTATTCCTTTCCCTTTCTCTTTCCCTTTCCCACGTCACAACACCTAACCCAGCAAGTCTCATTCGACTTCCAGTTCAAGTTTTTGCAGTCACAGGAAAGGAAGAAAACTTCAAATAAGTTTTATTCTAAAATTTTATTTTATTTTATTTATTTAATTATTGAGATTATAAATTATATCTCTTTGTTGTTCTTGATTTATTTATTGGAAATATAAAATTGTGACTTTGAAATTATTTATTAGTTGGAGATGATTTCTTTTTTCTCGTTAATTTATTTGTTAGAGGTATAAAATTTATTGCTTTTAAATTATTTGTTTATGATCTTGTCATAATAGTAATTTATGATCTTCACATAATAGTAATTTAAAGAAATAAAAGTATTTGTATACATTAAATTCTGATACTCAGTTTAAATAAAAATAATGAGTTTCAACTTTGTCCCATTTCAAAAATATCAAAGCTTTTTTTTCCTTCTTTCACGGGCGGTATAGGAAATGATTACCCTTTTTTCTTTTTTATGTAATGTATTTTATTATTTGGATAGATATATAAAAGCACATGCAGATTTTTTAAATATAATATTTTTCTTCGATTTTTTTGGAGATGTTGTATATACTTATTTGAATCATTTACATATTATTGTATATAAAATTTTTTTAAGTTTAACAAAAGCAATTGAAGTATAAAATTATAGTATTTGACTAATATTACAAAAAGAGAGTTTTTCTTCTTTAGTCTAATGAAATCTTTTTGAAAACAAATAGGCTATAAATGTTTAAATTTGCTATTATTTTATTTTCAACTTTTCTATATTAAAAATGAAAAAAAAGAAAATGAAATCTTTATTTTCAACTTTGCTATTATTTTATTTTATTAGCCCTAATGTCATGCCCTACATATTCATATAGTGATTTTCCAAAGGCAGTTACAAATGGATTTTGATCATCGTTTTTCAGCCATTTGCTCAAACAATTAAATGGGTCCATCATAATCGGGTCAAGCAAAAGAGATATAAAAGGTGTCAAACTGCAAGAACTGTCTTTTAGAAGAAAACGAGAGGATGGGGTAAGCAAATAGCCTTCTTCTTGCAAAGAAAAGAAACCAGAATGAGCAAGAAGTCGCATTAGACGGTAAACATAATGGGTTTTAGCAGGGTTAACCTGTAAGGCAGAAACAAGATCAGAGAGAGGCATGGGTTGGCCATGGTTGTTGTTAATAATATCAGGAATGCCCAGTTCAACTGCGCACTTGAGAGACATGGACTTTATAAATTGCAGAGTATGATTCCACATATGGGTTTGAGCTTTAAGCAGCTCATCTACGTTTTCTTCAGTAACCAAATCCATAAGACCACAGAGCATTAACTAACTATACCAGCAGTTGATATCTACACTTGATTGTATTGTTAACCCCTCTCTCTGTATATAGGAGTGGAACTTTTTTTTTTGTGGAAATATAGATGGAATTTAAAAATTTTATAGACGGAATAAAACTCAATTTGACCTCTAAACTTATTTAGAAGGATAAAAAAAAGTCAAATTTAACCTTTTAAGCTAATTTAGCCCTTAAACTTATATAAAATGATTCAATTTTATTTTTTAAGTCAATTCAACCCCTGAACTTATTTAAAATAATTAAAAAAATCATATTTGATATTTTGAGTCAATTTAACTTCTAATCCTTCATTGTACTTATAATGTAAAAATCATTATATAGATATTTATTAAAACTGTATTTAAGATCGAGCTGACTAATTTATTAAAAAATTAATTAATTATAAAATATAAAAAAATAATATATGAAGTATCGATAATTTTGAGTTTATAAATATATATTAATTTAAATATTTTAAAATTAATCTCTACTACTGGATTATTGCTTATGAAATTATTTTTATATTGAATAATTAAAATTATAATGTATGTTTATAAATTTATTATATTATAAGAAATGATATTTTTATAAATTTTAAATTTATATTTATAAGTGTTGAAAAAATTTAATCTGGATGTTCTTAGTGTATGACAAAACAATCATGTTAAATTAAATCAATTAATTTATAAAAATCAAAACAAGTTCACATATTAAATTAATTTAAAAATCTAAAATTAAATCTTTTTAATAATTTTATATAAATTTAAAGATTAAATTGATCCAAAATATTAAATCTAACTTTTTTTGATCTGCTAAACAAGTTTAGAAATTAAATTGACTTTTATAGACTTGCTATCAATTGCACTGCCTCACGTGTGATTTAAGTAATTAGATTTAGTTAATTATTGAAATGCGAAAAATAATTGAAACAATCAATTATTGAGTAACTGTTTTTTTATTGACTTATACATATACGCCAAATTTTGGCATTTATTTCAATAATGGTCACTTTTGCTATGATAATTTTATCCTTATCGCTTTTGCTAGATGTGATAAAGATGTCGCAGATGATGTGTATTTCACATCGATTATATTCATCTTTCGCACTCATTCAATTTTTTATATATCTTTTTATTTAAACATTTACTTTTCAAAAAAATAATATATTCAATTAAATTATATAAATATAAAGAAAGATATTATAATAAATACTTTATCCTTTCTATTTTGTTCGCACAGTTTGACAAAACACGCATATTAAGAATTTAGTCAATAAAAATTATTTTATCATTTTTACCCTTAACTCATTGAGATATTAATAAAAAACATTCATTTAATGAACAATCATAAAGATTATTATAAGAAAAATAATTATTTAAATATATAAATTTAGAAATTTTACAAATATTTTGAAACATCTAAGAAAAAAATAACAAACAAATAAAATAGGATGAAAATAATAATATTTTTCTTTTTTTATCTCTCTCCTTATAAAATTTTTTAAATTATAATAGAAACGTTATCAAATATTTTAAAAATAAATTTAATAAAAATATTCAAATCTCTTATTATCATATATATATATATAATTAATTAAATAAAAAGGACTTTATATAAAAAATATTACTATCTCTGTTCCATATTATTTGTTACATTTGGAATATCATATTTCTTAATAAAATTATTAAATTTATCTAAATTACAATAAATTATTAGGTAAATTGACTATATTACACTTCATTTAATAATAATTCTCTAAGAAAACTATTAAATTAAATTAGTAATTACTGGTCATACAGAAATGGTAAATATGGAAAAAAATTATTTATTACTCCTTGAAACCACAAATGCGATAAGTATTTTGAAATAACCTATTTTTTTAAATGTGATAAGTATTATGGAACGGAGATAGTAATAACATTGATTCACACAACTAACTTCCGAATTAGTAGTTAGATTCATTACGGACTAATTTGACACCCTTCAAAAACCATTCAATGTGGTATTAAATTTTGGTTACTATTTCCTATTAAGCCGTTAATATATTGAATTTTGAACTATCATTTTTTGAATGACTTTCAAAACTAATTTAACACCATTTTGACAAAAATAGTGGCCAAGTTAGGGGTGGCCGGAACTGTAGGTTTCGGTTCCGGAATCGACGATTCGTTCCAAAAAATATGAAATTAAAACTGAATCGGAAATTAACGGTTCCGGTTTACATTCGAAAGATTATGATTATGATTTTAATTTCAGTTCCTTAACGGTTTCAAAATCAATGGTTCAAACCGATTTTCTGACGAATCGCATAATTTAAAAAAAATTATATAATATTTTTTCATCAAAATTTAAAATTTAAAAATTTGTGAAATAATTTATAAAAAAATACCCTTAAAAAAATTAAAAGTGCATGAACTTAATTTATTTTTTTTAAAAAATCTCGAGCTTAATTTACTTTTTTTAAAAAAAAATTTCTTCAACTTAATTTATTTTTTGTTTGAAAAAGTTGAAATTTTAAATTTTTTTTGTGAAATAAATGGCAAATATGTCGGAACTTGTCTTGCTCTATAAATAACTTGTGTACTTTGTTCTTCCTCTTGTTGTAAATTCTCTTCATTAAATCCAGATTCTTGAGTTGAAATTTTCAAATTTACATTTGGATATTCCTCAAGAATATATTGATCAGGAGTTAAATTGTATATATCATTTGTAGGGATAGATGAATATTGTGTTTCTCCGACCTTTCTCTTCCCCTTAGTAGGATTTGGGTTTCCTCTAATTGCCATTATAAGAAGACAATATATAACTTAAAAAATTGAATAAAAATTAAAGAGAATAATTAGATATAGAAATTTAAAGAAATTAATTGACAATAATTAGGACAAATAATTGGAGATTGGACTTGGAAGAAATTATTTTGTAATATTTTGGACAATAGTTTATAAATGAAAATTGGAGAGATTGTAGAGTAGAGATAATTTTGTGAGGAGATTGCAAATAGAAAATAATATTTATAATAAATTTAAAAAATTATTTTTCCACAAAAAGTCGTTATGTAGCTATTTATAACTGTTTATATTTGTTAGGAAGGGGTAACTTGCATATTTCATAAAACTATTTGAAAAATAATATAAAAAACTATTGGAATCATCAGTTCTAGCCGTTCCGACATAAAATATAAAATCATCTTGGGATCGTGGTTCAAACCATCGGTTCTAACTGGCTAGAAAAACCATCAGTATTGGACGATTTCAATCGTTTCTTGAAACTAACAGTTTTTGGAAAAACCGTTAGTTTTGGTTCCCATTAATTCCGGTTTCGATTCCAACTAGTTCCGAACTGGCAATTCCAGTTCTGTAAACCATAATATGGCCACCCTAAGCCAAGTCCTTCAATTTGATTGATTTATTGTTATGATCCAAAACTATGGGCCGGACCGGCACTAGGACCTAGGTAAACTTAAGGCCCCTGAGGCCCGTAGTAAGCCTAAATTACCAAAATCCATTCCAATTATCATTTGACTATCAGAATAGTAAGCTCATATTATGACATTATTCATTCAATAGTCAGACTTAACAGTTCTGATCCAGCCTTAGTATTAAATACTATTCGCAGTTCGGGCCTATATCCATATAATAAAAATATATTCTCATACAAATATTTATTTGTCATAATATGATCAAACTATTCCTATCATTCAGTCTCCAAATAGTTATAAAACACTCCACAATTTATTTATAATCACATGATAATTCTTTTACAAGCCAGTATTTAT
>CANUEX010001804.1:0-10638 GCA_948099535.1 Jatropha multifida
ACTGAGTTAGACTATTTAAATTCGGTTTTCGATTCGGTTCGCGGCATAAAATATTATTTTTGGCCAATTCTCATTGGTGAAAATTTACAATTAAATTTTAAATAAAAATTCTTTTAAAAATAAATTAATGGGTTATCTCACTACCCCACTGTAAGGTACAACATTAATTATTTATAAATACCTACTAAGTATACTATAAGGGACTTTAAAAAAAATTTTCTTTTACTCCTTTACAAATTGAAATATCAAGTAGAATGTAGTTTGACACTTATATAAGTTCTTTTAACTCATTCATATATCATAGTGGAAAATATTCTATCAGTAAATAATTGCATAAATAAGATATAACTTCTATTAATACTACATAAAATAAGTGAATCAATAAAATTATTAAAATAATTACTTTTACACAATCATGAATGGTTCCATAACCCATAAGCCCATAGATAATTTAATTACATACTAGAGTCTTTTACAATCTTAAATACAAAGTAGAATTCAAGTACTTTTATACAATACAAACTTTCAAAAGTACTCACTCATAATTTACATATGTCTGCTCAATTATGCATAACAGTTTTGTTAATGTTTAATACATCATACATAAGCTAATAAGAAACCAGATATAGAATATAACTATATTCGTAGCATCCTTTCTACTTCAAACAGGGCAGTCTTCTCCCATTTCCTTTTCTTTACCTTTTCCTACGATAGCACAAAAGAACTATCGCTAAGCATATTGCTTAGTGGTGTACTATTATGAATGACACAATTTATCTTATTAAAACTCTTGATAGATGCATATATATATAATTTGACATTTCTTCACAAAATCAATAATGATTATAAGTAAACTTCTATATGAAATATTCTTTTCATATACTCTATTTTCAAATATGTTTTTGATAAAACTCAATAAGGAGTGAAGGGAAAATACAACAATGTTAACAATAGAAATTTCTTACTTTAAATTAAAATAGTTGCCCTGAAATTAAACGACGAAAAATCATCAATATCATATCAATAATTTATCCAGTCAAGAAATTCATCAATTTCATTTTAGTCTTAATAGCATATATATATATAGACTCAATCCAAAGGGTCATCAGAATCTAATGTGCACATCTTGATCTGCCTGTCTACAACCTCAATCTGTGATTTTTATCTCAACAGAAGAGGGAGCCTGTCTACAACCTCATTATAGAGGGAGCCTGTCTATAACCTCACAATGGAGGGAGCTTGTCTACAACCTCACTATGGAGGGAGAAATATCTATCACAGTATCATCTTTAACAAATAAAGTGATACCGGCAAGGTAATAACTATATCAATATATCAACTTCAACAAATGAAGTGATATTTAAGGTAATAACCATGTTTATATTCAACTGTAAGACTTTTAATCATTCCATTTATGTAATAATATCAAAATCACTGTGGGCAACATTTAATTTCACAAACACTGCTAAAATTATTCATTTTCGGCCACCCCTCATACTACAATTAATAATTGGCCAACATCCTTCCTCCTCAAATAAACAACTTTCATTTAAACCTTAAAATTATTAAAATCATAAGGCATCCAAATATAATTCTTTACTTTCAGAATTCGTAAAACATTTATCCCAATATTTTCCTTTTACTTCATAAATCAAATTCATCAAAAATATTTTTGCAAAATTACATTCATTTTATTTTAAAAAATAGTAGCATCATAATAGTACATAAACCTGAACTAGAAGGCTCCCCTAGCCTTACCCCTCTAACAATCGTTCTCTCCACAATTCCTTTTCTCTCAAAAGCTGTAGCATGAAATTAATATTCACATTAACTCCATACTACACAATGTATACACATACACTACCATAGGGATGCAAATTAAGTATTAAAATATAGTATTAATGCTTTAATCTTTAAGTATTCATGTAATGCAGAATTTTAGCATTTGAGTAGCCTTTACGCCATTGACTATATTCTAACTTACACATTCTATTTTCTCTTGAAATTTTTACAGTATGTTATCAACATCTTAGGGCACTGCCTTGTAAAATTTTATAATTTTTAAAGCCCATTTTCATAGTCAAATGGCCTAATTACAGAAGCAGAATATCAATGTTTCTGATTCTAAGTAGTCTGCATTCCTTTATCAATATCTTCAATTTCTTTTATCCAATTACTCTGAAATTTCCCCACATCACAATTTATTTTCATATTAAATTTTGTAAATCATGAGGTTCATTTTCCTAGTCAAATAGGTCAATTACAGAGGCTGAACTTCAAGCAGACTCTAATTGAGTAGTCTGTAGTCATTTAATTACAACTTCATTTTCTTTTATCCATTTCACTACCCCTTATTACTACGACCTTCCAACATCCTAACATAGTTTTCTGCAGAATTATATAATTTTTAGAGCTCATTTACTAATTTAAATAATTCAATCTTTGTGACTGAATTTTCAGACAACTCAACTTAATAAACTCAAGCAATTCTTTACCTTCTTAATCATTCTCAACTTAGTTTCATCACTAATTCATGCATAACAACTCTTATAAAACTTAAATAACATAATTACCTTACATATATTAGTATACTTAAACCACAGATTATCAATCAAATGGTTAAAACCATCCAAGTTAGTTGATTATGCAACTTGACCTCAATTTCATGCTTAGCCACCTTTGATCACCTAAAAAATACTTATAATTTCATTATCTCCACCAAGTCATCAACAACAGAATATCATCTCATAGGATAGTTCATGGAAATCAAAGTCAAAACCATAGAAAAGAAAGAGGAGGTGAAGATAGCTAACCTTTCCTTAAGAACCACTTGAAAATTCTTTGAATTTTCCCTTGTTTTTGCTAGGTCAACAATGGAGAAGAAGAAGGAGGAGAAGATGAAGAAGATGGAGTGATAAGGTGCTGCGTTGATGATTGAAGAGCAATTAAATAAAAAAAATATCTACCTTCTAGATGGTTTGGCTTGATCCAAATCAGTTCGATCCAACTCAGTGATTTGCTCAGATTTTTCACTGATTTATAGGTTTTTCAAGCGGTTTGTTAATAATAAATTACTCCCCTTTCAATATAATTTCCTTCATAATCATATATTTATTTTTAGATGATTGTACATGTCAATATTTATTATACCAATAATTATTAATTATTGATAATAAGCTCTAGTATCTAATAAAATTTTCTTAATTCCCTTAACCTTTCAATTTGATTTGCAATCACCATAATTATAATTTAATAAATATTAACATCCTCTATATATAGAATTTCTCATTATTCTAGATTTTTCTTCAATTCTGATAACTAAATAACAGGAACTAATAAATTGAGGATGTTACATTTTTACACTCACACACTTTAATCCAAATGATAGGTTGTTATCTTGATTATACAATCATTATATGTTCTGAGTTGTTGAATCTTTATGATTATATTTGCTTCAAACTGAAACTATTTCTAAGTTATAAAGTTACCCTATTTAGTGAGTTACTTTTAGACATGTTGATTGATTAAGTACTATAGATAATCTTTTTATGTAAGTGAGTTATATGATTTTTAATATGCAAAATCATCTGAATACTATTGTGCTTCTGCTGTGTTTGAAACAGGTCTTTAAAGTCTAACTTTTTATTATTCACAATTCACCCCCCTTTTGTGCATGGCCTATCGAGACTTACAATATGGTATCAGAGCATTGACTCTTTATTTATAAAATTTAACCACCTTAAAGAGATCTCATGGCTTCATTGTCTACCCTTAGTACAGTTGGACCTTCTGAAGGTTAGTTTATCGCTAGACCTTTTTTATTTAATGGTACAAATTATTCTTATTGGAAAACTAGGATGATAAATTTTGTGTAATCTATTGATATTGATTGTTGAAAAAATATTTTAAATGGTCCTGAAATTCTTAAAAAAGTTGTTGATGATGTTACCATTAAGAAGCTTAAAGAGGAATACATAGACAATTATCAGAAAAGTATTGCCTTAAATGCTAAAACTATCAATGTCTTACATTGGTCTTTAAATGTTAATGAACATAACAAGATTTTAGGTTATGCCTCGGCCAAGGAAGTATGGAAAAGCTACAAGTCACATATGAGGGAACTAGTCAAGTCAACGAATCTAAGATAAATCTATTGTGGAGAGATTATGAAATGTTCTCCATAAAAAGTGATGAAACCATTATTGATATGAATACTAGATTTATTAACATTGTTAATTCCTTGAAGATACTTGATAAATCCATCTCGGAAGAAGAGCTCACAAAGAAAATTCTTCGATCTTTACCAGATAGATGGGAATCTAAAGTTATCATCTTATTTGAAGTAAAGGAATTCAAAAAGCTCACTTATGATGAGTAGATCGGCTTGCTCCTCACACATGAAATGATGATCACTACAAATGTTGAAAAGGTTGAAGACAAAAGGAAGAAAGGTTCAGCCCTTAAAGTTGCCACAAGTGATGAAAGCTCTAATGATGCTAATAGTAATGACATGGCACTCATGGCAAGAAAGTTCAAAAAGATGCTAAAGAAAGTGGAACAGTAAGAAAAATAAGACAGAAAATGAGAAAAAGAAAGATCCAACTAAAGGTGTATGCTTTGAATGTGACAAACCTAGACACATCATACCAAATTGTTCAAAACTTAAGAAGAAATTTAAAAAACACAAACCAAAGCAAGTCATGATTGCAACTTGGAGTGATAGTGATGACTCAAATTCTAATGATGAAGGAGTTAAAGTGGCAAGCATTTGCTTAATGGCTATAAGTGATCAAGAATCAAACAAAAGTAGTAAGCTAATTTTACCTGCTAAAGTTGAATGCAGTAAAGCAAATGAAAGTGAGGTCTACCTAAGGAGTGAGCTAAAAACGAAATTGTGGTATATGGATAGCACTTGCTCTAGGCACATGATGGGTGACAAAAATAAGTTCACCAAGATCGATATAAAGGAAGGAGGATTAATTAGCTTTGGATATAAAAGCAAAGGAAAAATCATTGGAAAGGGTATAGTTAGTGCACATCCATCAATTGAGAATGTCTCTCTGGTAAAAGGTTTGAAATTCAATCTTTTAAGTGTTAGTCAAATATGTGATGTAACACCCGCTGTCCAGTCCCGAAAGATTTGATGGTGGATAGCACATTTGGTGCTAGAGGCACCATTCTAAGTAACATATAAATCATATAAATTAGATTATGAATAGTAAGTGATTAAGTATTCACAAATTTAGCAAGAAATTTTTTTTTTAAAATGATTTAGAAAATCCTACAGAAAAACTATAAGAGTTTCCCATAAAAACAAATCTTGCCCAAACATGTGAATACAAAACACTCCCAACATAAAATTCCAAATTTACATGAAACTCCAACATTCAACACAACAAAAAACATTACTTCTATAATTCCATAACCATTCAATTACTCAAATCCATCATAATAATCTTCAAATTAAGGCATTAATATATATTAAATCTTAGGAAGTTAATCATGCATAATTAACTTTGTTCAACATTTAATAAAATTCCACATTTATATTCTTAAATATAAGTCTAAATATAATTTACATCAAACTTAATTTACATAACAAAAATATTACATTCTCCAATAGTAATAGTTTTGCATACCATATTTCTTATTTACATATAACTAATTCTATCACTACTAAAAATAATCTCTTCAGCTCTGATGCTACTCTCTTGGTCTTTGAGCAGCAACTACAGTATTCAACCTACGCATGATAAAATCAATGCGTTGAGTATAAAACTCAGTTGTATTCATAAATCACATACATTCTCAAGTTGAGATGGCAACAATATTAAAAAAAGATAAATTTAAAAGAAATTTCATATTCTTAAAACATTTAAATAACAAAATAAGAATTCACATTCATAGACATAATTTCGTATTTTACTTACAAAACTACATCAATCATATTTATCATCATAACATATTATATATTCATTATTTTATTGAAAAAATTATGATTTTATCCTTGTATTTTGCCAAAACTAATTAGCGCACCCTTGTGGTTTTAGATATACACTTTTTTGTCCATAACTTTTGATCCGGTTAAACACTTATGCCCTTCCGTCTAATTTTTCCACTTTTTTCATTAAATATCCTATGAAAAGATAAATTTATCCTCATCTTCTGCCTCTCAACCCTCTCCCTCCTCCATCTCAATTCTTTAACCTAGAAAAAAAACAACCATTTACAAAATATTAATGGAGTAAATATTATGTGAAATTTCAACAATTTCCATTTGTTTGCGTATAAACATGACAACAGCATAACGTTTCATTTGAACCACTAACAAATTTACAAAATTCAATAATAAAAGGTGAGAGAGGTAGAAGATGAGGATAATTTTATAGGGCATAAGAGTTTAACGGGATCAAGAGTTAGGGACAAAAAGTGTATTTTAAAATTGCAAGGGTACGCTAGTTAATTTTGACAAAATACAAGGATAATATCGTAATTTTTCCTTATTTATTTTACATAGTGTGCTTTTCATTTTAAATCCAAATTGCACATTAACATGCTTTGAAGATCCATTTAATAATATAGTCACGTATATCCTTAAAATTGAGATAATATAACAAACTATATAACACATTCTTACTAATTTAATTTCCTTAAAAATATTTTCTTAAGGGGCTCGCATACACTTAGGAGAAAATGAAGTAGATAAGATTTCATAAACTTATTCATAATGACCTTTATTGGCCAACATAATCATAGAGACTCCAAAACCCTAACTTATACATATGGAGCACGTTCGCTCAAACATAAGGCACTCACGTGAGAATTTTAATATGCGCTACTATTATTTGTGAGCTATTTTGGTTTGTGAAAATGAACTGGATAAATATAGTTTAAGAATATTTGTGTGAAGCTTAATTTACATTTATGCGATCACGTGTATAATGGGCTTATGCACCTCTATTGGGTAGTATGGTTAGCCGGTAAAAGTTTAGGCCTAATCCTATAAGGACTTGTGATGGGAAGGTCCATAGGATTCTCTATAAATAGGCTAGGTCTCTTCTTCGTCCATAATCCTAATTTTTGGCTAGCCTCATTAAATGCCGCCTATGCGAGTAAGGAGACGGAGAGAAAGATCTAGTCTTTATTGCACAAATACTAATTTTATTTGTGAGTATGTGGTTGCAAAAATTAGAATGAGTCAAATCGAAAACTACAAATCAGGTATGCAAATTTTTTTCTATTTTATAATAATATTAGTATTCTGAATTCATGTACTAGATGCTAAATTATTGTTACATGTGGTATTAGAGCTGAGATTGTACATGAATTTAGGATCCTAATTAATTATTATATTTGTATGATTAAATTATAAATTGGCCAATTTAATGTCGATTATATATTTTGACATGTTTCTTTTATTTGATTGTCCAGTGTGCAATAACGATTTTATTAATGCTTTTGAACATGTTCAGTTTGGGATATTAATCTTATGAGATTGGTTATTAAAAAAAATGAAACCTCTTTGAAAATCATGAACTCTGACATCGTGCAGATGAAATATATTCGAACTCAGTGTGCTCTTATTATTAGAAATCAATTGTTTACGGCCAAATTGTTATCTACCAACTGAAATTAATTATTTATACATATAAAAGTGCCTTTTTCGTGTTCCTGATTTATTTTCATTGACTTTGTCAACCAAATATAAATATATATATATATATATATATGTGGCTTTTACTACGGTAAAGAATTTAAAAATTATGTACCAATACAGATACATTTTTTTCTCTGTCATTTGACATGCTAATTTGTTGTAGCAGGTAAATCTTACTTTTTTTTTTCTTTTCAAATTCCTTTTTTTTATTTTTAAAAATTTTTTTTTAATTATGTATTTATGAAATAATGATATGATTTTACATAAAAATAGATAAATAAAAAGTCTTCATTAAATATTAAAATTCTTGAAAATATTTAACCACAATAAATAATTTTTTTAAAAATTTTTATAAATAATCTTAATTAGTATCATTTATGAAAACATTTAAAGATTTGAGTTATAAAAACTGAAATATGTATTGATTTAAATTATTCAAAGATTATTATTGGTATTTTACACATTATGCGATTTATAATTTAAGTAATGATATAATTAAAATTTTCCATCATTTTTAGTTAATACTAAGTTTGCATTAACTAAATACATTTTTGAGATTATAAATGTAGTTTTGATATACAAAATAAATTTTCGATTCTTTTTCATATACCATATAAAAAAATTCAACTTAAATGACTAGAATTACATATATTATAAAGTAATTTTAGTATAATAATCACTCTATGAGTCATAAGTATTATAATATGTACAAAAATCTATGAGCATCACAAAAATTTTAAAATAGTATTTATATGATTAATTCTTTTAGGAAAATATATGTTTTATATTTTATTTTAGAGGAAAACTATTCACTTGGTATATTCTTTGTATTAATTGTTTATTAAAAGAATACTTTATATTTATTGTTGTTAAATAGTTTCAATAGGTATCATTTGACTCAAAACAATATTTTAAATATAATAATAAAAATAATTATATGAATAAAATTAAACAATCCATAAACAATAAATGACTAGTTCATTTAAAAAAAATAAATGACTAATTTGGTTATTAAATATTTTTAAATATTATTTTTATACTTAATAATAAAAATCTAGTTATAAGATAAAAATAAAAATTTTATTTTTTATTATCTATCTTGTAGGTAGCAGGTCATCTAGTTAACTTTAGATCTAATGGTTCATAATTAAATATTTTAAATCTAATGATGGATAAGAATTCTACATTAATACAGAAAGTTTAATTTATGCACTATAGTCTTATCCTATATATTTGTTTCATTGGTAAACAAGAAACAGTTTTTGGAAGTATTACATATGCTCTCTAGACCATGAAGATATAATTTGTATATTTTTTCTACTGTTTTACTAAGCCAATAATTAATGAATTCCATATGTTTTCTTAAACACATTAATTGATGATGCAGTAGGCTAAATAATTATTGGCCAACATGAATTCCATTTATTATTCTATGAAATTCTTTTTTTTCTAGTTTGATTTTCGCTAATATTCGGAGTGAGGGTATAACACCCACCGCCCAATCCCAGAGAACCAGACGACAGATGTCACATTCGGTGCCGGAGCACCGTCCTATGTCACTTACTAGCTCTAAATGACATATTAGAAGTGGTTAACTATTCATAAGGAGGCAAGTAATTAATTTTTTTTTAACAACATTTTTCTTTTAAAATAAATCAAAGCTTAGGGAAATCTCTACGAAAAATTTCACAAGAGTTTCCCCTAAAAGTTGACTTGCCACACAAAAAAAAATATACACACTTTCAATATAATTGTCTCCAAACCCCATACTCCAATTCAACTCAAATCATTAATAAGCACTTCTAAATATCCATCCACTACATTTAGATACTATCATCAATATTATAAACCCGCTTATTTCAGGAATAATTATTGATATTCATACACCAAAATATAGTAAAAGTCATTACTCAATTAATCACAACTCTTAACTAGTAATTAACTTAATGTATACAACCTTCACCATTTACAATATTTATATACATGCAAAAATCACCATACAAGAAATATTCTACCCAAAATGGCATATCTACCCTGATGCTCACTTCTGGTCCTGAATAGCGTCCTCCGCTCCTAACCTGCGCGTGGTAAAAATCAACGCGTTGAGTGGAAGACTCAATGGTGCTAAATAATCAACAATTTAAGATAACAAGCATAGCCAAATAGCAAGTCTCGCAAATGCTTTAAATTACTCAAAATATATAAATTAAATACCGAAATCACATTAATTAAATTTAAGCACTTTAAAAACCATATATAAAAAAAAGTTAAAAAAAACACCTGAGTCCTAATTCTTTATAATATAATAAAATTTCATTCTTAGTTAAGGCTCGTACTAAACAGAAAGAATGTAAGCAGAATCGATCGTGGCCTGTGAAAGCTCCACCCCCATCACATAATCGTGGCCTGTGGAAGCGCCACCCACCAATCACACAATCGTGGCCTGACGCCACCGTGGCCTGTGCAAGCACCACAATAATAAGCGCGTCCACCTATTTATAAGGGCTGATAACCCTAGCATATGATCATAGCTCCACCATTCTTTATCCAAAAACATTTTATAATTAGTACTTATTATTTCAAAATCACTTAACTTACAACTTGTAAAATCCAACAAAATCAATTCATGTTTCAAGCAAAAACCTTTCTTTCATAATGCCTCCATTAAAAGTACTAATTATCAACTTAAAATCACTCTTTAAAATCATTAAGTCCATTTCTCAAACAAGTAAACATAAAACTCTTTTAATGCTTTAAAAACCTTCTTTAAGTCTTAGTAAAATGTTTAAACACCAAAATTCAAAAGAGAAATCTTAACCACCAACAAATTACTTAATAATAACCTTATTAAAGTTTAAATCAAGCATAGAAATCACAAAGAGCATGGTGTCCTTCACCAAACAAGGGTTCGGCCAACCATGGAGAATGAAGGGGAAATGGTTTCTTTCCAAATTAATTCCATAAACCTGACCTTTGCTGTG
>CANUEX010001816.1:0-22197 GCA_948099535.1 Jatropha multifida
AATTATTTTTATGGAGTTAATTTAATTAATTGGTGGAGTTAAATAATAATTAGAGGAGAATTATTTGATGAATATTTAGAGCCATTGGATGAGAATACTAGAAACTTGATCATAGCCATTCATTTGGCATAAAATGAAGAAGTCAAATTTGACTTTTCTACTTAAAAGTTACCACTCATTAAGCAACACATTCTCTTCCTTCTTCTTCTTCTCCAACGCCAACTTCTCCTTCATCTCCTTCTCCATTTCTTTCAATTTTTCTTACCTCTAAACTACCTTAAATTTCATGAATTAAACCAAAGTTTAGTAATTAAACCTTAGGAATTAAGTGAAAAAAATAAGAATTTGGAGTCCTAAGCTAAGGAATTGGAGTTTTCACCAAGAATAAGTAAGTTGTGATTTTTGAATTCATGGTTAGGACATGTAATTGATGCATTAAATCATGCTCCATCTATTATTTTTGTTAATTTTTGTTTCTAATGGGTATTTTTTCTACTTTGAAGAAGTGGGAGAACCCTCTACCAAAGGTAAATAGAAAGTTCAAGACTAAAGCTTTCTAAGCTTATTTAAGCTTGCCTTTAAGGTTAGTGAAATAATACTTTCCTTCTCCTTTCATTTCTTAAGTTTTTAATTTTTAGGTTTAAATGTGATTTTGAGAATTCATGTTTTTAAATGAAAAGTTAGGGGTTCTATGTAAACTGTTTAGAATTGATGAATATTGATTGTTAGATGTGTTCTTAGGTGGGACTAGAAGTCATTTTTTGACCCTTTAATAATTTTCATCTGTTTCTGACTTCTTCATGAAAGTTGTATCTTTATTTCTTAGCTTTCCAGAACATCCTCTTATGTTCAATTTCAATACTTGTAGCTCAACTTATGATTTAAATACCAAAACTGGTTCTGTTATGATGTCTCACTTGTATATCCGAATTGATTGTCCATTTTGGCCACTAAAATGGCAAGATAATGTCTTATGTCCTTCAAGGTTATTAAAGTGCTGAAAATTCTTGATTTAGTACATTTATCCACAAAACACTCAAAATTAACTAATTTATGAATACATCTTAATAAAAAGAACTATAGAAAATAATTAATGCAAATTAAGGATCTTGAATATGTGTTTTGTAAATAGGAATTTTGCTTTGCATAAGTATGCAAATTTGATAATTTTCCTAAGTTGTAAGTTTATGAAATTTTGGTGGAAAATATGTTAATTTATGAAATGTTTTGCTAAATGTTGGTTTTAAGTATTTTAAGCTAAGAGTATATGTGTATTATGAAAGTAGAAGTTTGTTTGGAACATAAGAAAGATTTGATAAGTATTTACCAGTTATAAGTTAAGAAAATTTGAAATAATAAGCACGAAGTTATGAGATGTTTTGCAAAGTACTTATGTATAAGTAATAAGGTTATTTATAAAAGAATGCTTTGATTTGGGCTCTACTATGCATGGTTGAAATATGGTAAGATGAGATTTACTATGTAAGAAGAGCATGTTAGGCTTTAATGCCTCTCTTTGTTATGATATGAGCTATGATCATATGCTAGGATTATCAGCCCTCTCTGATTAAGCGGACACGCTTATTATACTCTGGTGGCGCTTTCATAGGCCACATCTCTATCTCTGGTGGTGCTTTCACAGGTCACATCTCTGTCTCTAATATCTCTGAAATCGATTCTGATTATATTTTTCTCAGTGTACGTATGAGCCTTTAACTAAGAATAAATCATGTTTGATTACAAGAGAAATGGAAATATAATGGTATTTACAGAAATTTCCTTATATTTGACAAACTATGATTTTATACTTAAGAATGAATTTAATTATGATTTTCGAAATATATTTATTGATTTGTATACTTTTGATATTTTGTATTTGATTTAAGTAATTTTAAGTTATGTAATGAATTTGTTGCTTAGGCAGTCTCTTTTATTTATTTATTAAGTTGTTTAGCACCACTGAGTCTTCCACTCAGTGCGTTAATTTTTATCACACGCAGGTTGTGAGCAGTGGATGCTACGGATGCTACCTGAAGACCAAAGGCGTAGCATTAGAGAAGAGATTCTATTTTTGGGTAGGACACAGATTGATATATAATTTTGGCATGTATAGAATTATTGTTGAGTATTGAGGTTGTAAATATTATATTTGTAAATTAATAAGAATTGTGATTAATTAAGTAATAACATCTTATTATTTTTATGGTGTACGATTATTAATAAATATTTCGTGGTGTGAATGGTAAAATTTATATATTAGAACCTAAGTGATTGAGGTGAGTATTTAGAAATGCCTGTGATTTATTGTGTTGATTTGGAATTTTGAGATTTGGAGGAACAAATATTGGAAGTGTATATGTTTTCTTTGTGTGACAAGTTGATTTTTAAGAAAAACTCTTGCGAATTTTTTGTAGGAATTTCCTTAAATTTTATTTTAAAAAAAAAAGTTACTTGCCTCCTTATGAAAACTTAGCCACTTCTAATATACAATATAGAGGTATTAAGTAAGATAAGACGGTGCTCTGGAACCGAATGTGGCATTCGTCGTCTGGTCCTCTGAGATTGGGCGGTGAGTGTTACATTGGAAGTTAAAGGAATATTGGATTTAAAAATCCTATTAGATAAATTAAATAATTAATTGATCCACTTAAGTCCAAGTTAGGAGAATATTAGAAATAATTGAATTATAGATTAATTAGGTGGTGATATATCATGTTTAATATTAATACCTTGAGAGTTGTGCCATAGTTTTGGAATTTGTGCATATTAGTGGATTATGAGTGATGATGTAAAATATACTATGATTTTAATTTTAATTGGATGATATAAATTTTTTGGTGCCATGATATAATATTTTATGAAATAAAATATTCTTTATGAATATAATAAACTATAAGAAAACAAGTATGAATATGTGCTTAATATATATATATATATATATATATATATATATATATATATGATTTATGAATATAAAATTATGATGAAATGTTTAATATGGAAAAATATGATTTTTATGAATAAAGAGGATAAATATTTTTTTTTGTAATAAAATATTTTGGTGTAATATTGAGACTGAATATTTTATTTATAAATACTTTTATGTATGGATTATAAAATGAATTAATTAAAATAAATATTTTATCGGCTTTAGTCTACTTGGTTGAGTCGGTGTATAGAGGTATGGCATGCCATAGGAAATACAGTGTTGTCTATATGTGACACGCAATGTCTTATAGGGGCTAATGAACTCCAATTTTATAGGAGCTAATGAACTCCAATTTTTATAGGGGCTAACGAACCCCATTTTTTGGATATGCCATTTAATTTCGACCGATGGGTCGTATAATATTATATGAACTTTCGAGTTGTATGTTTATTATGGAATTCTCTGTCTACTATTTGATTCTTCTAAGTATACTAAAGGCCTAATTAAAAATATAATTTTTTTTATATATAAATAAATCAAATAAATAATTATACTGCCTTATGAACATATGTGATTTCATGATTAAGTATGTTTAATTTAGTGATACATGATTATTGGATTTAATTAGGCATGTTGACTGTGAATATTTATATTACGCGTCTGAAATATGCTATATTATGATTATACTGTCTGTTTTTTGAATAAATACTATGTATGATTATATGAGGTATTATAATTGCTTATGTGTATTTCTCTACTATAAATGGGAAATAAGCACCACTAAGCTTTATGCTTAACGCGTTAACTTGTCATGCATAGGTTGCTGATTCGTGGTAGATGGTCCACAGCGAGCATCAGACTTTTCAGAGGCCCTTTATTCTACAACAGTCAGTCTTCAAACAGTCTCTTTTAATTCAATCTTTAGAAAAATCTAGGGGTATGTAAATATAATTAAGGCACTAGAATACTTTTATTTAAGTCAGAATGTTATGAACTAGATATTTGGGAACAGTTTTATTTTTAGAGTCAGAATATTTTATGACATGTAATTAATATCTTAAATGCTTTCAATTAAAAAGGAACTGATTTATTATTTGTGTTGAGTTTTTATGAGATGTATTGGGAAAATAAATTTGAAAAAAAAATGTAGTTGAGTTGTGGTCGAATTATAGAAGTGTTTTGAATGTTTTTCTATGTTTGTGATACTGAAGTAAAACTAAAAGAATGCGTTTTTAAATTGTCAAGTATTAAGTATACCGATTTAATACTTCAATATTAAACCTAATGTGGCCCTTAAGATTCTGTTTTTACAAAATCGGATTTTGGGTGTTACACTACCTTCAACTTGCAAAAGATTCTTGCAGCTAAAATCATCTTTTTCTTCAAGCGTTTCATTAGAATTTTAGCTAAAGAAATTAGAGAAGTTAAGAGAGCAGCTAGATGACTTTTTGAATCTTGAGAAAGAAGCCATTATCAAATTCTTCATTTGTAGAGGATGAACTTATCAAAATTGAGGAAGAATTAGAAAGGTTGACTTCAAAGAAGATAGTACTTGAATCCTCCTTAGAAGGTATGAAAAGTGATGTCTTAGAGAAACAGAGTATGGTTTCATAAGTTTGTGAGAAAACATCCAAAGTTGAAGCTATGCCAATCCATGGTGAAGAAGGTGAGCAATTTCTCTCTAAGTTGCAAATGCTACTTTCTGATAAGTGCAATGAGTTACAGCAACTTGAATGGAATCAATAAAGCTTTATTTTAGACTTTACTTAGTCAATTTTTTAATGTAATCAAATTCTTTCGTTATTAATAAAATTTGATTTCATTAATCACTTATCACGCTTATCCTTTTCGCTCAATTTTGAATTTTTTTTATGACTGTACTTAACAAAATACTACGCTACCTACGTACCTTCTTTTTAGAAGGATCAAGTCATAACGTAGTTCAACTATAAGAGATTTTTTTATGTGTGTGACTAAACTTAGTGTAATACTAAACTGCCTATGTACCTTCTTTTGGAAGGATCAAGTCATAATGTAGTTCAACTACAAGAGATTTTTTTTTATTAGCCGTTCACAGTTGTAGCTTGTGCGGGCTAGAAGCATTGTCGAGCTTTTAGGAGTAGTATCTTTTCAAAAACTTACCGTTGATTAGCTTGATCCGCATTACATCTTGATCAATTATCTTATATGCTCTATACGAGTAGACCTCATGAACCATAGATGGTCTGTCCGAGTTTTGAAAGGAACTTATTGCCCATATGCCGCAACATGATTATTGACCTTCTTATTGCTAAAACAAGATTGCCAACTTGAAAAGATCGGATTCTCACCTTCTTGTTAAAAGCTTTGCACATGTGAGCTTAATAACACTCCAAACGTTGTTGCACTTCAAGTTGTTTTTCATCCAGTGCTTCTAACTCTTGCAAGCGAAGCCTATCATTATCTTTATTAGAGAAACCTTCTTGAATGGCAATTCTCAGGGATGGAATTTGTTGTTTGAGAGGAAAAGATAACTTCTACACCATAAATAAGCGAATATGGAGTTGCTTGAGTTGACTTTCTATGTGTAGTTCGATAAGCCCATAATATTTCCCCTAAACTTTCATGTCATTCCTTTCTTGATTGATTGACTATCTTCTTGAGAAGTTTGCCCAAAGTCTTGTTGAATGCCTATGCAAGCTCGTTTGTTGGTGCATTATACATGGACAAATTATATTGCTTAAATTTGAATTGCTCACACAACTTGTCCATAGGTTTATTGTAGAACTCCCTTCCATTTTCAATTATGGTGTATCGAGGAACACTAAAACAATAAATGATGTTTGTTCTAATAAAGCTCACTATAGTCTCCTTCTTGATTTCTTTATATAGGGTAGCTTCGGCCCATTTTGAGAAGTACTCAGTAGTAGCAAGAATGTATAGGTGGACACTTGAACTTTTTGGAAGTGGTCCTACAACATCCAATCCTTAAGCCCCAAGCTTCAAAAGGCCATGATGTCACTATTAGATGAAGTGGTTCAGGCGATTGATGAATTAAGTTTGCATGTATTGACACTCTTGACATCTTTTGGTATAATTCATGCAATCTGTTACCATTGTTGGCCAATAGTACCCCATCCTTTTAATCTGAAAGTGCAACTTTATCCTTGACAGCACATCGTGGAGCTGCGTTTAGGCCATGTCACGAGGATATAATCACTAGCTCAGACTTTGTCAATTAAGCTCAGTCCATTCGACACCTTATCAACTGTCAAGCCCGGTCCATCCGGCACCTTATCAACTGTCAAGCCTGACCTGTCTGGCAAACTAAGCCTGGTCTAGCCGGCAAAATTAGAAAAACCAATTTTCAAAACTAAAGCCCAGAATTAGCTGGTAAACCAGTAAACCCACTCTAAGAGTGACACCTTCTAAACCCTACCACCTTGATCGATGGTAGAACTTCGTGCGTCTTGATCTTCATACAAATGAGATATGAAGGCATACCTACAGATTTAGTCTAGGTAGTGGGCCCTTGATAATGAGGCTAGAGTCAGGCTCCCCTTTGAAATACACACCCCTATATCTTTTTACTTTCATGCCCTATATTCCTGATATTGACATGTATTATGAGTATGCCCATGCATTGAGAATCTGACATTGATGCGAAACAATAATTTTGATTTTCAACTTGAACCCAAACTACCGTTCCACGCAAAGGAACCATCCTCGAACCCAAAGACTTGAGGCTAGTGCATAGTATCCATTGTGGCACACAAACAGAGTCAACCACGGGGTTTTTACCTTATATTCCCCCCCCCCCCAAAAAAAAAAAAAAAAGTAAGGTGACGACTCTCACACACCACACAAAGCGCTCTAAAGTGCCAAAACCAGACATCACTTAAGTGCTAAACAAAGCCTTAAAACTGGTGAAATTGATAATCAGATCAACTAATTAGACAAACTAGCTGCATATAGGGCTAATCCAAAATAAAACGAATTAGGAAAGGACCACAATAGGGTTCTGACCACTCTCGAAGGTTTTCTATTTTCTTTCTTGACAAACTGACCAATGGGACTGTCCAGTTAGACTTCGTTCTTTAGATCTTTCCCACGGCGCCCAGGAGGGGGCTCACAGTGGCAAGAAATTCTCTTAACTTATATCAAGGCTATAATGACCCCCACAAACTAACACTCACTGTTAATAACCATTTTTCAAATTCTTGCCACATACAAATTTTTAGCTTCTAATTGCATTATTTCTTGGCTAGTAAATGAAAAAGGAAATCAATTCTTACCTATTTCTATTAACTCTTTTGAAGATTTTTTTATGAAATTAGAATAAAAATAAATGAACATAATAATATGTTAAATTGAATTATTTATTATTTTCTAGTTGATAAATCGGTCAATTCACTAATCTTTTAGACTTTCCCATCACCTTTTTAAGGATAAATGACAAATTTAGTGTTCGAACTTTATAAATTTTTTTAATTTGGTGTATGAATGGAAAACTTTATCAATTGGGTGTCTGGACATTTGAAATCATGCAATTAGTGGTTACTTGGTGAATTGGCAATTGGAAAAATAAATAAACAACTAGCGAGACCACTTTAGCCTAGTCACATGCTGACATGGCATACCAAATCGCTGTTGACTGGTTTTAAGTGTGAGTGACACGGCGTGACGTGGAAAATGATAGAAAGTTGCAAAAACAGCCTCACTTTCTTTTGCCAAAATGCTATGCATTTAAAAGAGAAAGCTCATTCCCTATACAAGCCTAAAATCGAGTTTTAGAGCTTGCGAATAGAAAAAGAGCAATCTTCAATGGAGATTGAAGCTTACTTTTGTAGATGTTGAATGCCATGTCTTCAATGCACGTCATGGACTGAGTTGAATCTAGGACGGCGATTCATTGCATGTAAGCTCTGTCTAGTTGATCGCAACCAAGGGTGTTCGTATTTCCAGTGGCTTGATATAGTTATATGTGATAGATTAAAGAGGGTAATCCCAGGGTTATTGAGGAGGAGAAATGTTCTTGAAGATGATTTGGAAAGGAGCTTGAAAGAGGGAAGTGGTTATAGGTGTGCATTGTAGTTTTAATACTTATCATATTTTTTATATGAATGAGGATTGTAGGGTTTTGGGTATTTTGTGGATCAACTATGTTAGGGATGATGGATTATAATGAATGGATGAATGTGTGAACAATTTTAGTGTTGTACTGACTTAGCTTTTTATTGAAAAGTATGTTGTTTGTAGACAATGTATTTGATGAAATGTTTAAATGATGGGGAATGTGTTTTAACTTTCACATTGTGGGGTTGAGTTTATTGTAATAAATGGAAACACACTTTTTTGTCATTATGTTCAATGTCTCTGACATATCATTCCTTTTGTTATGTGAAATGAACTAACAAGAAAAAAAAAAAGTTGTTGAACTTGAAAAATTATGTACAAAAGATCAGGAAATAACAGATTGCTCATTGAAATATATATAAAATTAATTTGCTACTTAAAGATGGCAAATCCAATTTCATTCACTATAAGAAAATCACAATTTATAAATGGAAATTTTCATTTCTAAACAAGAAAAATCCATTGTTAAAATAGTTTAGAAAAGGATCAGAAATGGATTTTGTCCGTGACAATAATTGACGTTTCTAAATCAGTTTAAAAATGAATACAACCATCCATTTTTATTATGACAACGGATTTATCCGTTTCTCTTTTTGTAGAAATCCATTTGTCTTTTTGTAGAAATCCATTTCTAATTTCTAACCTCTTAAAAACGAATTTCATTTCCAAACCGTTTCCATTCTATTTTTAAATCCATTTCTAAATCCTTTTCCAATTCATTGTTAATCCATTTCTGGTTACATTTCCAATTGTTTTTATCTGTTTCTAATTTCCATTTCTAATATCCAACGAACAATGAAAGCAAAAACCTATTTTTAATATTTTAGTTGGCAACTAATATTCTCTTCTATTCCGTTTTTCAAATCTGTTTCTATTTTCTCAATTGGAAAAAATACATTATTTTTAATATTTTAATCTTGCCCTGTTTTTAATTTTTTAATTTATACATTTCTAATGAAAAAGTTAACATAAAATTAAAATAATTTTAACGATTCTCTTTTTCAGCAGATTCCATTTTAGTATGTGCATTCCAATATTGTGTATCAGAAGCCAAAGTAAAACTTATAACATTTTTTGTCACAAAACCAATAAACTAGCTGAGCATTTCACTATACTACAATGCGTGATCTAAGAGTAGACAACCGTTCAATCAAATTCCTGGATAAACCATCACCAAATGGCTGAGTGAAATCAACTGGTTTAGGTATCCTCATCCTACGAACAAACAGTGCAACCTCCCCAACATTTCTGGGCCACTTTTCATTTCCTCCAGAATCCTTTTGTGTTGATGCCAGGCACCCCATATGCTCAAGATTTAGTTCCTGGATTTAATCCCAAATGGAATAAAAAGTAATAATCATAACCAGAGAATTGAATAAAATACAGTCTGATTAAAAGTTTGGCTATTGAGGATTCCCGCAAAATTAAATTTAGAATCAGAAGTAACATGGACTTTGATTCTTTTTACGCATACAGTACCTGGAATGACTTCACAACTTATTATCAAGAGGAAAAGAGATGCAGTCATGCTCCAACTGGAACTTGAAAGAGGTATTTAAACATGTAATGTGATCCTCGTATCAATATGGTGCCAAACTGCCACGAGTGAAATAGGATATCACTTTGTACGTAATGAAAAATGACAAAAAGTCCGAACTAAACAAGCACATTAACTGAATCAGGATGCCTTGAAACAAAAACCAAAATTGATTGTACAAGTTATTCATTTTTGATATTTTTATATTAAGTTCACTATGTTAAAATATAAAACACAACAGCTTGTAAAAATCATATATTAAAAATATTATTTTATATTCATGTGAAAGTATATTTGAATTCTAACCATTCTAGTAAAAATTATTAAAATTGTATAATTACGCTAATTCAGTATTCACTCATTTTATCATATCATTGTATATATATATATATATATATAAAACAAAGCAACCAATCAGATATATAATAGATGTGGAGCAAGGCCAGCAAATTCAGGATATTTCTTAAGATAAATGCTATTAAACTTGGTAAGGAAAAAAGAGCAGCACACCGGGCTCAGCTTGGATGTGGAAAATAACTGCTAATCTGAAAAAACAAAACAGCTCAACTTGTATACTGTCAACACAGTAAGAATTAAAATTGTCGAATAGAAAATGAGAATTTCTAGGAAAATAACACAATAAGAAATGCTTCAGTTTTGAATCTAGAAAGCAAAAACTATAATCCATTTTATGGCCCTCAAAAAACACACGTTATTCATTGTACAAGGGAATAAAGCCATGACGAGGACTAACTAAATGCTGAAAAGAACATGGTGGGCAACTCAGATAGTAAGGCACAAAAATCCAAAACGTCACAATTCAGAAAGCTGCGAAATTTTTTAAATGGATTTAAATAAGAGAAAAAAGAAGGGGAATACAGAGACAGATCATAAAACTTGGTACAGTTGGACATCTCTTCTTTGTTAATGGATCTAGGTGGTTAAGTGTGACAGCGGTGGAAACTAAAAGAAAAGTAAGTTGTTCATTTACAATAGCAGAGAGCAAAAGAAGTCTGATTGACTAGTGATTATAAATTAAAACTAAAAGCAACATTCTGTCCAACAAATAAAGTCGAGATAAGTATAGTGTATAAAAATATATATAGGGTTGGAATTCTAATCTGCATGTTGATTATAGTCAATTCAGGTTTCCTAGTAAGATAATGTTGAAATGCTCTTTTTCAACGGCGCATAGATAAGTTTGTATCTATTTTAGTTTTTGCCTCTCCACGTCTTACCGGAGTTTTGCCGGCGCCACCGCCAGAACCGCACAGACGGTGGCCGAAAAAACGAATGTTGTCGAAAATTCGTGAACCTTACATCAAAATGTTCAAATTTACATGGGAAGTTCAAATCTAATATCAATTTCCGCAAACAGGTTCTAATTGAACCAAATCAAGAAAAATTCCCAAAACTTTTTACTTCAAAACCTAAATCGTAACCCAACTCAAATTCAAAAGATTCTAATGTGTAACTTAAAAGAACATGCTCTACTGAATGAGAGGGAAGGTTTCGAACTCACCATCGTCCCCTGAGCTCGCCGAAAAAATCCAAGTGGAGCTGCCATGAACGACAACGGCGTCGCAGGAAGGAAAAATGCTCTATTCGCGTGGGACGAGCTTCGACGGTCAGAGACGCATGGAGCCGAGATCACCGACGTTCGAAGCATCGTTCGTCGCCCCAGTTTTGTCTCACGATGGTTGGAAAAGGTTGGGAAGAGGGAGGAGGGCGCTGAATCGGGGAGAGAGAACGCGAGAAGAGAGAGACTAAGTTGAGAATTTAAGGGAAGGGGAAAGTCCAAAACGGCGCCGTTTACTCTTTTTTAATATTGTTTTATTCATTAGCAACGGAACTTAAATCCGTTTCGAAAATCCGTTTCTATTCTGTTTCTAATCCATTTCTAGCAAGTCGGATCTTTCTCTCAATGCTAATAGCGACGAATTTTTTATTCATTTCTAAATCTTTCTCTAATCTATTCCTAATCCATTCCCACCAATATTAGCAATGAAAAATTCCATTTCTAAGCTTTTTTCAGTTTGTTTTCGATCCGTTCCTAAAGATGGTTAAGGATGGAAGATCATTTTACGTTTCTAATCCATTTCTAATTCATTTCTAAATGGAAACGAAAATTTCCGCTACTAAATTTTCATTTATATTTGGTGATTTTCTTATAGTGATTGCTTAAATTTAAAGAAATAAAAGATAGAGTTTGTAATTTAAATACTTTGTCAACTAAAGATCCAAAATACAATTGGTAAAAAATTGAAACATTGATTGTCCTAATGCAACTATTGTTGTTGAAACACAATAGAACAAAAATAAAATGTAAAAAAAGGTAGCTGCTCCATCTCAGACTCATCTCTCCCAACTCAAATACACAAAAAATAGTTGTTCCATCTTAGAGAATTCTTGATATTCCAAACCGTAGTGCTTACAATACTTAGCTGAGTTCAATTGCTTCACTTTGCACCCCATTCTGCACTTCCTTTACTACCTTTTTTGCTTTTTGTTTAGGGGCTGATGTATTTTTATATTGCATTTTCAGTTTCTTAGCCTATTTTATCATGGAAGACAACAAATCAAACTCTCAAAATTGACAAATCAAACTATTTTACTAAAATCAAACTCTCAAAGAATTTAAATAAAAGAAAATGGAAATTTCAAACAATTTTAGTCAAATCATAAATCCATCACCTACAGTCGAGTTCTTGTTATATAGTGATTCCCTTGTTTCATAAATCCCTCCTTTTTGTTTTTCATAAAGTTAGGTTCAGACTCATCTCCTGCTCTTTTTCTCCCCTTTTCCTTGCTTTATTTATTTTGAAATGAGGCTTCACCAATATTTTCGGGCTATAAAATGAACAACATTAAAGATAACTTTGAATTTGAAAGAAATTCCAACACATTTGCAAAAGCGGTATACATTAAGAGTTACTGTTCCTGTAGTGAAGTCAGTGTATACACCATATTCGGCAAGTGGTTTTCTCACTTTTTCCTTATTTTTTTTGAGAGTAATATGATATTGAGGGATTAAAGAAAAAGTCTGATCAATTAATGTTATTGCACTTTTTTGAGATGGTGGATTTATTTCTTGCCCACTCTACTGTCCCCTTTTTCCACCCTTTTTTAGCAATTTACATGTCTTCCTATTGTGACCAAGTTGAAAGCATGCTTGACAAGTCATTACTCTACCCTTTCCTGACAATTTATGGCCATTTAAAATTTCACCCTCTTCTTTCCTCCTATTATTCTTTGGTTCTTTTCATTTAGTAGGGGTAAAGGACCCTCTATGCCGGTTTTCTTCCAAAATTTCTCACTATTCATAGGTTCCATCATAATTGAATAGGCTTGTAAATATTTTCTTTCCTATACCATCCAGATAGGTAATCATTAGGATTGAGGCCATTATCAAGTAGTGCACATGCTGCATGCTGACATGGAATTCCATATGCTTGCTAAGATTTGAAAGAGCAAGTTTGTCCCCTCAAATCAATTGCATAAGTGTCTCCTTTGTATTTAATCTCATACCCTTTCTCACCATTAGATACAAGGTGACACAATCGACTCTCAACTATGTTCAATTACAACTTTTTTTTTAATTCTATTGCTGTACTCCCTATCCACTTATTGGCAACATCCCTATTTTGATGTAATTTTGTCATTACAAACCTTCGTATACCCTCTAACATAGAAACTATATTTTTACACCTAGGCTCAATTATTTTCCCATTAAAGGTCTTACATAGATTATTATCCACTATATCACATTTAACCCTAGCAGTAAAATAAGCCCTACACCACTTGGGTGTGTGCTAAGGATGGATTCAAAGGCCTGAGGTGATAACTTTTTGAGATCCTTTATGTTTTTCTCAAAATCAAGCATTTTGTAAGACTTTACACACGCCCAAAACAACCTATGTAATTAAGAATCTTTGTGTTTCTTACTCCAGTTGGCATATAAGTGTCTAGCACGACATCTTTGTTTACATTTAGGCATCTACTCTCTTATAGCCTTTAATAAACCCTAAGAAACAATCAATTTAATAATAAAAATATCAAAGCATAAAAGATAGTAAATGGAAATACTAAACAAATATTGTTTGGAAACATAATTAAAATATAAATGGAAAGACAATTAAAGAATAGAAATGTACCTTTTGTTGATCAGAAATGAATGTCCAGCCATCTCCTTCACCAATTGCAATATCTTTTCTCAACATCTCAATAAACCAACTCCAAGTATTGGAATTTTCAACCTTGCCAATAGCCCAACAGATTGGGAACATCTAGTTGTTCCCATCCCTTCCAACAACTGTTGAAATTTCACCTTTTATTTTTTCCTTCAAAAATGACGCATCTAGATGAATTACCCTCCTACATTCTCTTAAAAACCCTTGCCTCAAACATGCAAATGAAATATGTAGTTTATCAAAAATAGCCATCTCATCAAGTATAGGCCTTTGAACCTTCATCTCAATTGTACTTAAGGGGCTTGATCTTTTCACTTCACTAAGATAGTCCCACAATTTGGCATATTCGCCCTCAGTATCACCCAACATAGTAGACAGATACAGTAACTTTGCTCTTCTTAATTTACTCAAATTAATTTCTTCATTGATATCCTCTTTTAATTGTATCTTAAGGTCAACTAATTTCATGGACTCAACAGATTTATACTTAGATAAAACCTTTTTAGCTAACCACTTAGTAGTAACCCTCCTATTTTTATATGAAATAGAACATGTATGCTTATTAATAAGAGTTTTCACTTGAATATCATTCATTTTGTTTTCCCTAGAAGCATATATGGTCCAAGGACAAATTTTTTTCACACGCTTAGCTGCAAATTGTGTTTTGGTATTTTTTATGAATTTTACATCTTTATTGTTTTCTACAGCCCACTGTGTTACATCATTTTTAAATTGATCTCCTATGCTAAATAACATGCCAATAGAGAAGTGTACCTTACCATTTCCAAGTTTGAATATTGGAAACTTGCCTCTTTTGCTTAAGCCTGCTTATACAACTTCTTCATCTGCCTATGGATAATGCGCAAAAAGGTCTTCAGATACAACACTTGGTTGGTTATTAGGATTCTTCTCAGCATTTTCTTTTCTAGGGTTGCTTTAAATTCCTTCACTATATCTCTATCCTCTTGCAATTCCTCATCATCGCATGACATCCGTTCACACTCCATGACATCTTCATCTAAGTTTGTTCCTTCTACTACTTCATCATTCTCTTCCTCACTTAAATTAATAAATGCACCAAATAGATTCTCACCTCCTATATTAACATCAAATAATCCATCAACCTCAGTAGCTTTATTAAATACTTCCTCTTTAGATACTCTAAAACTCTCATTAATATCATCAATATCCCTAGCTTCTTCCCCATCAATAGTATGCTTAATGTTGCTTTCGTATTAAAAGCTTAAGCCACCCACCTCTTTGCCTTTATCAGTGTGTCCACCTCTAATTAGGTCAAATAAATTGTCAAAATTGTCCTCTTGGTGTGCATTTACATTTCTGTCCCTTTTCATTGCATGCTCAATGTACAGCTCAACAAGATGGGTACTTTTAAGAATATCTAATAACCTCTTACTGGTCTAGTCATACAGAAAAATCAAGCTGTGTGCTAACAACTGCCTAGGTATTCTATAATGGATTTTCTCTATATTTCCACAATATCCCACAATGGCTTGAACCTTAGCGATAAATTGAGACAACTCAAAATTTCTTATATCTACACTTAATAGGGCTTTTTTTTCCCTCCTGTGTACATCTTTTGCTATCCCCTTAAGTCTAAGATAAACAAACCACAATAATGAATCTCAATTTGGAATACATCCTCGCTGCTCATTATATGACAAATAAAACAAAAATTGACAATTGACACAAGAAAATCTCTAACCAATGCTCTCTTATAGCCTTAAATCAATAATATTTTCGAAACCCACCAAATACTTTGACATCATGGATAAAGTTTGAGAAAAATATGAAGTTAAAGAGTGATGGTAAAGTCCAATCAGCAATACCTTTGGTCCATTTCTGTTCGATTATGATTCTCCTCCATCGATTTCACACCTACAATCTTCAATGGCTAGGATTTTCTTTAGTTCATGGGATCGCCTTTCTTTCATCATCTTAGTAAATAAACGATTGGTTTTCCTTGAACATATTTAACAAAATTTTTTTCTTTTGTTTTTGTCATGATTTGGGATAGCCCTTTAGCTTTTAGGCAAAAGAAAGTGAGGTTATTTTTGTAACTTTTTATCATTTGCCACATCATGCCACATCACTCACACTTAAAACCAGTCAACAGTGATGTGGCACACCATGTCAGCATGTGACTGGGCTAAAGTGGTCCCACTGGTTGCTTATTCATTTTTCTAGTTGTCAATTCACTAAGTAGCCACCTAATTACATGATTTGAAATGTCCAAACACCCAATTGATAAAGTTTTTTGTTCATACACCAAATTTAAAAAAATTTAAAAAGTTTAGATGCCAAATTTGTCATTTATCCATAATTTTTCACGATTCAACCTTATCTTATTACTTTAGTCTCCCCAAAAAATAAAATAAAAGGAAATTTAGAAAGTTATCAAAATGTTTTATAATGGCCAAATGGCCAAATATATAAATTTACACATGAACTTTCACAAAATAACTCAACGACACCCCTAACTATGCAAGTAACCAATTAATCACCTCAAGTCCATTTTTTTTGCATCAGTCATGCATCTTTTTCTATGTTAGCAGATGCGCGTGAACTACACTGGCACTGACTAGGCTAACTTAGTGGAAAATGAGGCCCACCTGACACTAACTAGGATAACTTAATGAAAAATAAGGCCCATTTTGACTAAAAGAATAAGCTAAACAGTCCTACTCAACTTTTCCATCTGATAGTTTTATGTTGATCGGCTCTATGGTGTTATCTGATTCCTTTAAAAATTCTTATAATTTATATATGCAGGTCTCCTTCGATCTCTCTATTTCCTGTTTAAAGATTTCTTTGCAATTTGTTGCTTAATAATTCTTAAAATTTGATAATGGATTTAGAATATGAAACAAGCATAAGAAATTTAGAAATTGAAAAAGATGGAAGGTCCTCATATGGATTCTAGAGATTGCTTCTTCGATAAAATTGGCAAACCTAATCCTATAATAAATTATCAATCTAACTCTCCTCTTTTCAATTTACAATATCCCCCCTCTCATACCCTCACCATCTCCGAGCTCCACTGCATCATCTTTCTTGCCCATCCTTTAGGGTTTTACATTGCCAAAACAAAAGACGTTAGGGATGTTGCTGTTGAGATTCCAGCCAACAGGAGTTTTGTTTTGTTGCAGGAGTTAAAACCATCTTTCTCTTATTCATTGAGTGAGTCAAGTGCTTTGGTCAAGGACATACAATGGAGAAGGAGATTAGAAGCTTCTTATATTGTTCATTTTAAGTCATGGAAGCTATATCCTGATGTAATTTTTCTTTGTAGATTTTTTAGTGTACGATATTCATTTGAATATATGATGTTGACTTTGTTTGGTCCATGAGAAAATAAAGAAAAATGTTGGCATTAGTCAATTAGCTTTATCTCCCTTAAAAAATCACGAAGAGGAAGCACAAAATAATTTTTCTTGCACTCAAGTTATTGAAATATAGAGAGAAGAATTTCAAGCTACTTTTAACTAGAAAAAAGAGAGAAAGTAGTTGAAAAATGAAAGAGAGTGTAGATGCTCAATTTTTTCACTAAAAAAGACTCGATGATGATAACCTTTATTGCTAAAAATGAGGTTGAAACAAATGATGCACCCGATCCCGGACCGATGATCCGAGAACGGAAAATGCAACCCATAGTGCCTTATCCACATTCAAGGTGAAATGGGGCCCAAAAATGCACCTTGGGTCTATCCAAGAAGCATCTCAGTGCCTTATAGTACCCTGTGCATCATCCGGATCAATTTCATGAAAATCAAGTCGATTCCCCGATGGGGCCTATAGTGGCTCTTATGGGGCCCATTGGTCGCAATCAATGACCTTTAAAGGGCCCATAAATGAATATGACATTTCTCGTGGTAGAATAAGTTTGGAACATCTGATGGATTTGATTCTCAAACTAACAATCATAGTTTGAGAAATCGGATTTGTCGGGTCATTTTCATATTTTCAAGGTTTGTACAGAAACGGGGTTTAAAAATACATTCTAGGTTCACCCGATATAAATTTTCACACTCTATGTTAATGTACGCACCATTCGAACTGATTTCATAGAAAATCAAAACCCGACTCATTTGTAAGGCCCACACGTGTGGGGCCCACTTGCCACTTAGCACCAAATAGTGTCAGCCCCCTCATTTGCCTAAAAATAAAGGCGTAAGGTTTAGGGTTAAAGGGTTGACAAATTAAGGGTAAAATAAAAACTAGAGATCACAAAGAATCATAAGAGAGAAAGTTTAAGAAATCAAAAGCAAAATAAAAATAAAAGTCACTCCTTTAAAAATCTTAGGAAATCTAAGAAACTTGTTTTGTGACAAAGTGTTTCCAGCACATATTCAGTGTGTTTTAGGTCTATTAAACACTTCCAGAAACACAAATCAACTATATTCTCAAATCATTCTCTAGGGATCAAAATTCTTGAGGAGTTCTTAAACAATTTCAAGCAAATTAAGTATTTTTCTTCAAAATAAGGTAAATTGAGAGTCTTTAATTCATCTTGTTGTTATTTAAAGTCCATTTTTATGTTAAAATCCTAAAAATTGAGTTGCTAGTGAGAAGAACCTGCAAAGCAAAAATTTGCAACTCCTTTAGGTTATGAAGGCACCAGCCTTTCGGAAGTGGCACCAGCCATAACTGAAATGGTGCCATCTTTGCGATGAAGGTGCATGCCATTATGCAAAGGCTAGTGCCATCATGGTTATGGAACCTAGAAAAGAGGCAGATTTCTGTTCTTCTTCCTTTCCAATTTCTGATGTTCATGAACTCTAAGTACCTTGAAATGGAACGTGAATCACTTCTAGTGGTATGAAATCATTGTTTTAGAAGCCAAATGACTTAAAAAATTCAAATCATGACTAGATTTTAAGATCGAAGTGAGTTGAATTACGATATAAAACTCATTTTTTAATCCGGATGAGCATGTTAATTATCTTAATATTGTTTCTTACAATGATTTGTGAAATTTATTCATCTCACATGATGAATATTATGATCATGAGCTTGAAACTTTATTAAAATATATTTATTAGATTTTGATTCTACTAACATTTAATTCATGCACTTTTAATTTTGTTCTATATCATATGTTAGTATAATTATATAGCATTTATTTAAGTCATTTATATATTCTGCCACTTTTATTTTTTGTCTTTTTATTTATTTTAATGTTTATTATTTATTATTGTTCTAATATTTTCATTTTGATTTTGTGTTACCCTAATGTTTACATTCATCATATATTGTGTGAATGTTTGTGTAGTGATTATCTCTATTAATTTAATGTTTGTACAAATTGCTATTTATATTTTTGTTATTTATTATTTAATTTGGAGAACGTAATATTTGTGTAATTTGTAGAGAATCCTTAAGGATTCTCATTTAAATTTGTTTATAATATAGCTTAGATATATTTTTTGTTGGTTTGTAAGAATTTACTTTTTATATTAAGTGGTTTGTAGTAGTTTTAATTTTATTTTTTGTTGGTTTGTATTAATTAATGGGAATGAGAATATGTAAAGGATAAAGGGGTAAAATGTATTTTAAGAGATACGTTGTAATTCTTTTCTTCTCCCTCTTTCTTTATAGGTGTTTATTTATATCTGATGTATGTTTTAATTATGATAATTTGTATGTTTGACATGTTTTTAGAAATTGTATTGAAATATTTTACATCTCAATTTAAATTATTACCATTATCAATAAATAAATAATATTCGGACAATTAGGAGGCCGGTTTAAACCAGCGAAATGGATGTCTAACACCTTTCCATTTTCATATCCAACTCTCAAACTCACTCTAATTAAAATTGGGTTAATTGATTTCAAAGAATTAATTAATTTGAGAATTTTTTCGAGTTTAGGTTGGCAACTCCAAAAATATAAAACCTTTATCAAATTAAGGAATTCACTTTCATAAGGATTAAAATGGGTTTGATAAAAAGAAATAAATTTTATTAAATAAAATAAATCAAACCCATTTGATTCGGTTCTCTCAAGTGACTCTTGGAAAAACTATGAGATGGCATGAAAACCATCGTCCTAGGCTAACGACTCCATTGGGAATTCAATATGTGAGTTAACTCCATAAGTTGTCTAAATATTTGTATTTATTAATAATGTTATTAATTCTTACTTGAGTTTAATTTTATGTATTTATAAATTTTCATTCATGTAACTAATACCCTTAGGTGATATTGGGAGATATAATCTTTTCACTCTATTCGACTGTTGGGATCCGTCACTAATATATACTGCCCATAAGTTAAGTACCATTCGGTATATAAAAAGAATTAACACAATTTGTTATCACCTTTTGCTTAGACCCAAAGCAAATGGAAAGAAATAATCGATTTTCGCTTGTAGAGCCGAGGACTTTACATACCCGGCCAAAGCCCATGTAAATTACCATAGTTCATTCCTTTAGAAAATACCTTAATAAATTTTGTTTGTTACATTCATTAATAAATATGAGAGTCGTCGATCCAAAATCCCATGTTAATTTATGGGAGCAACCTCAAATGTGGGACTAGAAGAAACTATTGACCATGAATCGCGTGTGGGAGTTATAAGGGTGGAGGTAATGTATTTCCTTACTCCCGTTCCCTTTATTTGAATATAATTGCTATAGTTGTGTTGTGATCATGCATCATTTAATCAATTTTATTCCACCATCTAGGAATATTCTATTATGGCTCGGTTAAGACGATCAACATATCGAAAAGCAAAAAACTATAGAGAAATGTTGAAAGTAAAACTAGCCAAAAAGGCTCGGTCCAAAAGAAGCTACGAAGCTAAAGACCAAGGATCTGAAATAGGAACTCCTCTAGTCCTTACTCTAATGTAGCAAGATCAATTAGAAGAGGTTCACCAACTCTTGCTTGAAATCAGATACACACAAATGGAAGCTTTGATTCTCTTTCAAGGCATTGAGGAACGTTTTTCTCGCATGGGTGAAAGAGCCGAGCGTTTTGTGGAAATCGACCACTTTACATTAGAGGAGGCTAGAGTGTATTAAACTTATTAGACTTTGAGCTTTTAATGTTGTATTGTAAATATTCCACTTTTGGGTAAATAACATAATCTATTTATGAGCCAAATATTACTAGTGTACAAAAAAAAGTTTAGCATTGTTCAAAATAATATTTGTGGCAAAAAGAAAGGGACATAAATTACAACAAAAAACAATAAGGCACGTTTTATTTTCAAATATTCTCTAGATCTTTTCTTCAACTTCAGATTTGAATAGACTATACAGAGATATAATAGAATATAACATTAATTGCATTTCACGATGTTGTGATTGTATGATTATTTTCATGTGTCACTAAAACATACGTTCATTATACAAGCATCATGGTGTGGTTTTGAATACTCTTCTGATGCAATCAAAATAGCACCACGCAAGAAGAAGACACCGAAAATAAGTAGCTAGTTGAGGTCGGAGAACCAATTGGTCAGAATTGAAGAACCTTCAACCCCCCTCAATCTGCCTTGTTCAGTTCCTGCAAGTCTGACAAGTTCTTGCCTTAAGGTCGAATTTTCTCTAGCTCAAATGTAACACCCGCCGCCTAATATCGGAGAATCAGATGGCAAGCGCCACATTCGGTGCCAGAGCACCGCCTTATACCATTACTACTCTAGATCACATATTAAAAATGGGTAGATTTTTATGAAGAGGCAAGTAATTTAAAATTCAAAAATAGAGTTTAAGGAAATCCTACAAAAATAGAGTTTAAGGAAATCCCTATGAAAATTTCGCAAGAGTTTCCCTTAAAAATTAACTTGCCACACAGAGAAAATATACACACTTCCAATACAATTTTCTCTAAACCCCAAACTCCAATTCAACTCAAATCATAAGCAAACACTTCTAGAATATATGATCAAATCATCTCATTATATTAGTAACATCCAAGATAACTAAATATATCATTATTCATACACCATACAAATAATCGAATAATAATACTTATTCGGCCATCGATTTCATTTAAAATTTATTTAAATACTTATAACCTCAATATTATTCACAATGAGTCTATACATGCCATAATTTACATTACATACATATCCTACCCAAAAAACTACACTTCTATTCTGATGCTACCTCTCTAGTCTTCACGTAGCACCCACAGCTCGTAACCTGCACTTGATAAAAATCGATGCGCTGAGTGGAAGACTCAGTGGTGCTAAATAATCAACAATGAAAATAATACAAAAAGCTAAATAATCATTCTCGAAAATGCTTTTAAATGCTCAAATTATATATATAGAATAAATACCAAAATCACATTAATTTAATTTGAACACTATGAAAATCATAAAAAGATTATAACACACATGAGTCCTCTTTTTTTATAATATATTAAAATTCTATTTTTAGTTAAGGCTCGTAC
>CANUEX010001918.1:0-22831 GCA_948099535.1 Jatropha multifida
TATTTGGCCGGAAAAGGCCCCGACAGTGACTGCACCACCGTCTTTCATGGTGGTTTCGTTCTCCTTGCTCCATTGCCGGAATTAATGGAGGGGAAAAGCTCACAGCGTTGTGAGGAGAAGATCGATGACCACCTCATGGCCTGGAGTCGCCGAAAACGGCTCAGATCGCCGAAAACTCCATTGCAGCATGTCGAAGGAGTTCCAGTCCCGATTCGCGCCGTTAGAGACCCTCTCTGCGTGCAAGAAGGCCGAAAACTTGATCGGTGAAGCCTCGCGAGTCGTTAGCCACCTCGCTCTCTTCGAGCGGTGGCCGGAGAACGTGGAAGAGAAGAGAGAGGAGGGCTGTTGCGCGAGAGAGAAAACGGGGAAGGAGAGAGGGAGGAGAGAAATTTCTGGGATTCTTTTTTTTTTTGTTTATTATTATTATTTATTTTAATTAAATGGTTTCAGTTCAATTTGAACCGATTTGGTCTAACCCAATGATTTCGCCTAATTCCATTTGATTTAATGATTTTTTCGACTGAGTTAGACTATTTAAATTCGGTTTTCGATTCGGTTCGCGGCATAAAATATTATTTTTCGCCAATTCTCATTGGTGAAAATTTACAATTAAATTTTAAATAAAAATTCTTTTGAAAATAAATTAATGGGTCATTTCATAAATAATACTCAAACAGTTAACTGCTCTCAAAACAATTAGTTTTGTCGAACATACCCTAAGTCTTATTATTCTTATTTTCTTTTAATTTTTTATTTTTTATTTTTTATTTCTAAATATGAGTATTCAGCCCTTAACTTTATATTGTATCTTTAACTTTGTGACAAACTAAATTTTATGGATGATTTATTGTACACTTCAATTTATGAATTTTTATAATATTACAAACATACTTCTACACTAATAATATTGACTTTTAAGGATTTTAGCATTTATATATAAAAATATTAATTTGATGTGCAAAATTAGCATAATTTCTAGGACAATCATTTTCATTTTTTAATTATTTAATGAGTGTTTAATTAACGTAATTTTGTATTTTAAATTTTGAAGTGTTTAATAAAATAATTTTACAATTTAAAGTATTTAATGTGTAATTTTATAAATCAAAAAGTTTGAAGAATCAAACTAAAAGTTTTTTTTTAAACTGAAAAAAAGGCGACTACTAGGTGTGTTATTGACTGCCCGGTCAGCTCAGGCTACCGATTAGGTGTTGACGTCCTTATTTAATCCTCTGAGCACTGATGAAAGACACTGCCCCTATCTGTAGGATTGTGACGTTATCCTTTTCAGCCCATGACAATAAAGTCTTGCCTAAAACAGCCCATTAAGTAAATCCTAACTCCTAAATAACAGAGTCAATATTTAAATATTATACATAACAGGATTCTGTCGCGGATGATCAAACCTAGATAAGTAGGCGGATGATCAAACTAGAAGTCGAAGGTCCATGATTAATTAATTAAATTAATTTTCAAATTTACATGTCATAATATATGTACCATTTTTAAATTATAAATAATAGTAGGGGCCAACAACTCAAGGTCTATGTGGCCCAATAACTAGAGACAGATCTATGTGCTCCTATGATTCTATCCATTTCTTAGTTCTTTATTTAGCAGCAGGGCAGGTAGAAATTAAGCATCTAGCATTAAAATAATAACAGGTAACTCTCCCCTGATTGCAAAAAAATATTTGGACTCTTTTGTCATTTCCTTTTTTAAACTAAAAGAATTATTTTTTGTGAGAGGAATTGAAAATTCAATTCTCTTATTAGACATGTTTTTTACGGTTACAGTAATTATTCTTCTGAAATAATGTTTGCTTGTAGGAGTACATGATAAAGTTTTCCCAACTGTACCCTTTTTTCCTCCGGTGAGTATACCAACTCTACTTTTTTTACTTAATTATTTTAATGCAAAAACGGGCAGATGTCCCATCCTTCCACGCTCCAGAAAATAAAATAATAATAACAAAATAAAATAATAATTAAATTAAGAAATGCCAAAAACCAAAGGCACCGTACTTGTTCCGCTCACGTTGCCATTCCTACGCTACAGCTTTAAATTCCGGACGTAAAAACCTGCTCAAAACCAATATATTCTCACAATTCATGAAACGACAAATACGTACTCTCTGGTGTCTTTCCGTTTAGTATTGTCATTTTTCTTCTTCTCCTTCTAATATCCTCTCCTCTCTTCTCTTCTCAACTTTTACCAAAAAAAAAGAAACAATCAGAGATAGAAAGGAAAAAGAATATCTAGACAACTGTGCAGAGAAGAACAACCCCGAGAAAGAGAAGCTAATGCCTCCTAGTTCATAAATAACCCTTTTCTATTTTCTTCTTCCTGTGAGTCTCTTAAGTGTTAACAAAGCTCAGTGCTCACTTTCTCTCTACTTTGTTCAACATTTATAAGGTCAGTGATAATATTCACTCTCATTTTCTTATTTTTTGCGTAATGTATTTGGTTTCCGAGAAAATGCGGGAAATTTGAAGGAAAGGAAATGTTTTTTACGTATGCGAAAAACATTCTGACACTTAACCAGAACTTAAAACAGCATTTCCAGTGTTTGTTTTTCTCTGTAACTTTCCCAAATTTTCTCGGCAACCAAACAGGTAAAATTCTTTGGTGTCTTTTCTCTGCAGTCTGGAATTTGCTGTAGCTGTTTAATTTTTTCTGGCTGCAATTATGTCTCTTTTTAAGTTCTCTGATCAGGACTCAGGTTTTATTTAAACAATGAATTGTCTTTCTGTTATGTGATACTGTGGCTACGCTTTGATTTTCGAGCCCAAAAAGCTTGAATCTTTTCAGAATGCAGTTTTGTTTTGTCACTTCGAAGGACCCAAACAGGGGCTCAAAAGGAAAAGGCAATAATCGAATCGAATAAAGGCTGAGCCATATACTTTTTATTTCATTTTCCTCATTTCTCTATATTTGTTTTGCTTTTGTGTTTAACGTTTATCATGTTTTCTAGCTGATTCTCTGCCTTTACCTTTAAGATCCATTTCTGTTGTCTGTTATTAAAGCCTGCGTTGATTCCATGATTTATTGTTTGTTTCTTCAGAAAATATTATATTCAAAACATTTTCCCTGGAAAATGTACCAATTAGTAATTACTGTTGCTTTCATAGTTTTCTCTCCAGACAAAATGAAAGCAGGTTTTCTTGAAAAGTTTTAAACATTCAAAATCTAACCAACTAACAAACCCCACAAATTAACATCAATGAAGCTTCCTAATTTCACGGCAAAAATTGAGGGGATAAACTTACATAATTACCCTTTTTGTTTTGTGCATCTGTATGATTAGTCCACCAGGGGTATTTGTGTCATTCTGTTCCTTCTGTAGGACCATTGTGAGTATAATAATCTTTTCATGAGGTTATTATGAGCCTGGTGGTGGTAGCGTTGAATGGATAAAGGAAGGAGAGTGAAGATTGGCTTAAGTACTGTTTGGTAAGCAAATTGATAGTTGCATGTGTTATGCTTTAAGACTTTTTACTTTGATTTTGTATGAATGGGTAGTCTTAGCCAGCAATATAATCTTTTGCCTTTATTGTTGCTTATGTGATGATAAGAAGCAGGTGTTGCCCTTCATGATGCCATTTATTTTTCATGGACCAGTCACATTGGATTCTCTTGTCTCAACTTGTGATATTTTTCTGGTATATTACAGGTTTTGTGGGTCAGGTTGCATTGAAGTAGAGTAGTGAAAGCTCAAATAGGTCCATTTTTCACTTGTGCCCATAAGGATAGTTTCAAATTATGCATACTCCAAAAGCAAGGTAATTCTCTTCACTGCAGAGTCTTCCTTCCTTCTTTGTTGTCTAAGGTGCACAATAAATGCTTTTCAACTTTATTGTTGAATGTTGATCCTTTATCTTATTTTCCCATCTTTTATGGTATGTTGGTCTAGTTAAATGCTAATGAGGTACAGTTGAGATCTTTGCTGTCAATGGTTGTAATGCGATGTGGTTATATAGTTTCATTTCCCTGCTAGTGAGGCATCTCTCTTTTAATTTTCTTGGGACACCTAAACCTTTCACATCTGTATTTGTGGCCTGTCTTATTTTTCCATTCTACTTTCACTATCAATCCACAATTTTTTGTCCATTTTGGTGGTGACTGGTGAACTCTCTGTATATTCATTGAATTATAATTTATTCCTTTGGCGTGTAAACGAAGATTTTTGGATGTGTCTCTGTTGCATCAAGTTAAGACTGTGCGGGGCATCTTAATGGCCCTTAAATATATAATTTCGTATTATCAAGGGCCATCTCTTTGAATAATTGTCGCTTTGTTACATGATGTGTTATTAAATTGATTGTAATCTTGGTTTCCAATTTATTCTTGTTAAATTTGAATCCAAAAGCTTAGCCACTCATTTTGGCAAATATTCACCATTGTTGAATATTGAGAGGCGAAGATTATGCTTTCTTGATTTGTCTGGGTGTGAGATCATTTTTCTTGGAATTAAATGAGATTTCAAGAGTAAGATTTCGACACTGCAAATCTGTTGTTATGTAATGCTTCCAAGTCAGACATGATTAATACGTCTTTTTTATCAAAGCTAGTCATTTCTCATAAAATTTTTAAAGGAACTGTTTGCTTTTACTGTAAAAGGCTAGCTTCGGAAGTTTGATCTTATTCTGCAACTAATTCGGAGTAAAGAAATAGTTTTAAATCCAACATTGGACATTTGAAGAGACTTGGCCAGTTATGATCCCTGAATTTTGGTGATTGAACCTTTGAACTTGTTTGTTTCATAGATGCCTAAATTTTTATTTTAGTTCAATTTTGCTATCCATAGCTGTAAGTCTGTCTTTCTTTCTTCCCTTTTTTTTTTTAAACTTTGTTAAGTTACTTCTTTTATATTTCTAACACCTTTTATTTCATGATATCACTGAAAAAATGTGCTTCTGATTCCTATTTAATGTTTCTTGGATTTTATTAACAATCCATAGTATGCTAAATGTTGCCTAAGGCACAATTATAACTTTCTTAAGCTTGTATAAAAACACTTCAAATACATGTTTCAACTTAATGTTGATATCTAAATCTTATTTTTAAGTCAAAATAACTAATTCGGTTTGGAATAATAGAATCCAAACTGACTCAATTTGGTTAGGATTGGTTTTATACTATTCGCTTCCGGAAAAATATGTTCAGTTAGACCAAAACCGAGCTGATTCGGTTCGTTAACATAATGCTCAACCCCCCTACCTGGTCCGGCCATCAGCTAAAACACAAATTATCTGAATTTAATATTAACTTTTTAGATTAATGATTGATCCAAATTCTCTGTGGGACATGGATATTTATACTACTCATACAAAGCTTATCTATTAATACTGTCTGATCCGCATGGAGAGCTCTATAAGCTTATGCAGGATGATTTGTGAGTGGTGGCTTAGTCAAGGATCTGTAGATTGCACCTAAATTAGTTTCTATCCACTTTGCTATATATATATATATATATGTACTCGTCATCTTCTATTTATAAATATATTGTTCCTGAAACAGTGGATATGAAAATTTTCCTGAAGTTATTGCTTGTTGGTACAATATAATTATATATCTTGGTTGTAATTTGTGATTTTCATAGCAGAACTGGATCCTCGGAAGCACCACAAAAGGTCCGTCCTCGAGCTGTACGCCAACTTAAAACAACTGGACTAGAGCCTGACTCTGCTTCTTCATCGAATCAAATTAGAACACCGAAAGAAAGAAGTCCTAAAGTTATCGATCGTTGTTCACCCAGAAGCCCTGTGACCGTGGTGATCTATTAACTTCAACCCACCAGCTTTCTTGGAGTTCCATATAAACAATGTTGCACCACCTCCCAAAGTGCAGCCGAATCATAAACACTGTAGTATTTATAATTAAAATGCACATAATCAGGATCACTAATAGATGCGTGTATTAGCATTCTAGTTTCCTTTCTACTGCATGCTTTAGACAACACACATGGTAGTTGTAGATTATTCTTGAGTTTTGTGCGTTATATGAGATATTTTCTTGTTCTTCTTGTTCTTGTTCTTGTTCTTGTTCTTCTCTTGTTTTTTTTCCTTTTTTGCGTACTGATGGAAAGACATCAAAATGCATAAAGACTATATTGCTGAGCTCTTGATGGTAGGCAATCAGCTGGTAACAATTTAGCAGTTTTAATGATAGATACTTTGCAACTTGCACCGAGTTTTCACCGACTAGGTAATGTTAGTTTTTAGGTTTTGAGTACTGAGGAACACAAAAAATTGGTACATGATAAGTGATATTTTCTCTCAATATGTACAAGGGCACATTTGCACCAGTATGAATTATTACGCTGCAAATTTTTCTATTTGTAATGATTGTACCTTAGGGGGTTTGGTTTCGTCATTCTTCATTGTCTTGTGGTTGTCTGTTTCATGAACATTTAGCCTCCATGACTTAGTTATGTCTTTTTATGGTGCAATGTAATGAAGATTATAGAAAGCTAAAACATGTCTTATGTCAAAGCTAGGGCTGTTGGATTTGCTGAAATGTTCTTACTAATCATCTTTGTTCTTCCTCCAGAAGAAGCGACCTAGCAGAATATCCGAATTGGAATCTCAGATTACTCAGCTTCAGGAAGAACTCAAGAAGGCAAAGGACCAGCTAAGCTTATCGGAATCATGGAAGAAGGAAGCTTTACAAGAGGCTGAGGAATCGAAGAAACAACTTTCAGCTGTATCTTCAAAGTTCGAAGAATCACAGAAGCAACTTCTTGAACGATCTGCTTCTGAGGAGGCTCGTGTTGTCGAGCTTCAAAAAGCCTCGCATGAAAGGGATAGAGCATGGCAGTCAGAGCTTGAGGCTATCCAGCAGCAGCACTCGGTTGACTCTGCTGCCTTGGCCTCTGCCTTGAGTGAAATTCAGTGGCTCAAGGTTCAACATGAAATGATTGCTGAGTCTGAGGCTGCACAGAACAAGCAGACTGAATCAGCAGATGTGGAGCTTGAGACCTTGAGAGCAAATCTCGCAGACACTCTTTCACTTGTGGAGAACATGAAAAACCAACTACAGGACAGCAAAGACTCTGAGGCCGAAGCCAAAGCACTGGCTAATGAAACTCTAGTTCAACTAGAAACTGCAAAGAAAACTGTTGAGGTACTCAGATTGGATGGCACTAAAGCTATTGAAGCTTATAACTCCATTGCTTCAGAGTTAGATCTGTCAAGGGCACGTGTTAAGTTGTTGGAAGGACTTGTTAGCAAACTTGAGGTGGAACTACGCAATTCTTCCTGCAAAGCTGCAGGTGATGATGGTAATGAAAAGGCCATCATTGAAAACCAAATGTCAAAGGAAGTAAGCCAGCTTGAAGCAGAGGTTTCTTCTTTGAAATGTGAAGTGCAACGATTAACATCTGCTCTAGAAGCTGCTGAGACTAAATTCCATGAAGAACAAATTAACAGCACACTGCAGATAAGAAATGCTTATGAACTATTGGAGCAGATAAAATCTGGGTCTGTTCTCAGAGAGGCCGAGCTAGAGGCAGAAATGAAACAGGCGAAAGCTGATATTGAAGAATTGAAGGCAGACCTAATGGATAAGGAAACTGAATTGCAAGGAATTTCAGAGGAGAATGAAGGGCTGAATTTGAAACTAAAGAACGTCTTATCAGGCAAAGGAGAATCTGAACTCGAGAATGAACTCAAAAAGTTGAAGGAAAATGTTGCTGACTTGAAGGCGAGTTTAGTGGATAAGGAGATGGAACTACAAAATATACTGGAGGAAAATGAGGTGTTGAAGGTGGAAACTAGTAAAAGGGAAATGAACAAGAATAAAGTGAGTAATGATGTGGTTGTAGAGCTAGAAACAGCAAGGGCTGCAGAGCGAGAAGCTCTAATGAAGCTTGGTCTTATGATGGAGGAGGCAGAGAGAAGTAATAAAAAAGTTGGAAGAGTAACTGAGCAGCTTGAGGCAGCACAGGCAGCTAATGCAGAAATGGAAGCAGAGTTGAGAAAGCTGAAGGTGCAATCTGACCAGTGGAGAAAGGCTGCAGAGGCAGCAGCAGCTATGCTTTCAGCGGGAAACAACGGGAAGTTCATGGAGAGAACCGGATCATTGGATAGCAGCTATAATCCTGTCACAGGAAAGATGAACTCACCTTACAATGACGACATGGATGATGATCTGATAAGGAAGAAAAATGGAAATATGCTGAAGAAGATAGGGGTCTTATGGAAGAGGCCACAGAAATAAAATATACCCGAGGAGGTAATTGTTTCAATTATATTGTCCAGTTAATACCAAGCTTTTCTTCCAGTAACCATTATTTTTGCCTCAATTTGACAGAGATGGAGATTGAATTGAGTGCAAGAGTTTAAGTCTTTTTCATGAAGCAGAAGTTAGCAGTCTTTGTGAAGTTCTTATCTTTAACAACTTAGTAAATGTTGGTTGGTTTTTCTATACCCATGAACATCAAAATATTGTGGTAGAGATTTTGCTGTTGATATATATTAAAATTGGCAGCTCTAGTTCACTTTTGAACTGTAGAGGACATATGTATCGATTCAAGAAAAGGAAATACCCAAACCTTAAACATATAATATTACTTTATAATGTATTTATCTGCATTGTGATTATTATTTATATTTGATAGTACTCTTAATTTGGATACAAAAACAGGCCTGGATTGGAAATTTGTCCAAGGCTGAGCCCCCACGTGGTCTACTTGATGCGAATCAAGCTTGGAAATTGTCTATTTTATCAATGGTGATTGGCCGGCCCGGCCCGGCCCAGCCCAGCGTTGCCTTTTGATTAATGAGATGATCTTTTTGCTTGGGGTTGGATTCGGACAATTCGTAGCCCAATTGGCCACACTATGCAGTGCATAAAAATTCCTAGCCCAACTTTAGCGTTGTCGGCTTGTTGAGCAAGTCCACTTCCATGAGAGAAGTGAAGCGGGCTTTTATTATTATTATTATTATTATTATTGCTTAAATAGGAAATAAACAATGCACGTACATGGGCATGACTAAAATTGAATTACTGGAATAGAACTAAAAAAGAAAAATAGCACGAGTAAAATCCCACCAAAAAATAAAATTAGTGGTGCCTTTGTTTGGTACTAATACCAAATTATTTTTTGAGTTGCTGTTGAAAGAAATACTTCATTAAAAAAATTAGCAACCATTGAAATTTAATTTTGAAGGTGAGTTTCCGCAGGCTCTAATTATCACCAGCAGTGCTAATTAGGTACGATTCCATTAGTTTTTCCACATAAAAAATGTGAAGAATGGAAAGTTTTGAATGCGAGTTCTCCCCACCGTGAAAGTCATCACTAATTTGATAAATATCATTTAAAAGGTAGTGATACTCTTATCATGTAATACACAGCGTTGTTTCGGTCCGTTGGACCACTGAAATTGAAAAAAAGCTGACCAATTGCATTCCAGATTTTCTTACTCTGAGCTCCTGACTTGCATTTGCTATTGGTTTCAGAAGAAAACAAATTACATATTGTAGATTATGTTTGTTATGAGCCATTTTTAATGTTTTGGAAATAAAATATTATGAGTTCATGTTGTTAGTTTTGTCCAAAATTGTTGTCTTCTAAAGACATCATCATTCAGTTATAGTAAATCCAAATCCAATAATCTATTTAAGGCAGATGGTATTATTTTAAGCTAGAAAATATTTTTTTAATTAAAAAAATAAAGTAATTGAAAATGAATTTATATTATTGTAAGTTGTAACACCCATTTTGCTATTTTTTTTATTAAAATAATATGATATGAGCATAGTTTATGAATTAGAAATTCAAATAAGCAAATTAAGATGAGTAAGTATTTTTCATAGACTAAATTATAAAAGAAAATGAGTGCGATAATTATTGGAAGTGCAACGTGTCTCAATAACTATTCAATAAAAAAAACTTAAATTCAAAACTAATACTTGCTTATAAAAGGGTTTAACGGTAGAAAATGACGCCTCTCTAATTTGTCTGAAGGCTGATGGATTATTACAACACAACTACTATTGTTTTCATAGGAAGCCACAAAGTCAAATCTAAATTCCCACCAACAACAAGAGTTTTTTCTTTCATAAACCAAAACCTTTTGTTTTTCACACTTATGGAAGAAAGAAAATTATAAGTAACTGTTCATTTTCATTACATAATTATTTTTACATGATAATATTTGAATTATAAATTATAAATTATTCCCAAATAAATAATATATGAGTTAATACATCTACTTACTAAAGAAAAAATTATGAATATAATTGATTTAAAGAAATTAATTTTTGCGTGATATACACTCAAATTATTTTTTTAACGTGAAAATTGAGACCCATAAATCTTTTTCATTTTATCTATAATTTAACCTGACAATTTATAATCGAAATATAATTTTGGGATGAAATTATAACAGCAGAGATTGAAATTTCACATTATTGTTATTATTATTACACTATTAGAGAATCTTATCCGAGTCAGGTTGGCCTACCACATTGGATAACCGTTAGTGACAAGATGGAGACGAATTTTCCAGCCCAATTAGGCCCACAACAACAGTGTGGTCACTGCAGAATGTAAATAAATTTCATACCAAGTTCTTTTTTTTTTAAAAATATATAATCCATTAATAATAATATAAAGTATTATAAATATTTATGTAGATTAGATATAAACTTCACCATCAATAGCTAAATTTTAACCAAAAAAAATTTATATTCTTTTGGATAATAAAACTAAAATTAAAAGATATAATATTAGACATTTTCGCTTGAAAATAATCTCAACAAAAGATATAAAATTTAACAGTAGTAATTAGTCTATTAATTAATTTAAACGACAAAATAATAATTTCTCTTAATCTTTTATACATGGATTGTCTTTATAATATATGACAAACACAAATGAATTTCCGTCATTATGCGTCAATAGAATCAATGAAGGAATTATCATGCTTTAGCAATCGATGATATACATCTAAGAATTAAGATCTAAAGTCTCAAATCAAATAAAATTAAATATCATAATCTTTTTATATCATACTTCTTATGGTATGTAAGGTAGGTATCGTCATATATTAAATTGTAAATTGGAGCTGAATGGAAATCAAATCGGTTAAAATTGAAATTGAATTCTGGTTAATAATTTTTTATTTTGGTTCTCTTGTTTTTGAAATCTATTACAATGTATTAACTCTTCAAACGAGTTGGATTCAACTATTAATGGAATGGCAAAATTTCCAACAGAACACAAAAATAAAGTGAAACGTACAAATTATTTTATTAATCAAGAAAACAGAAGACTGACCAAATATAATTATTAAAGTCTGCCAAAGTTTTTCAACATCAAATTCTAAAATGTCGCTGTCAATTTATTTATTTTAATTAGTAATTTTTGACAGCTTAAAATTATATTTAAATGTCACTTGCTATTAATATTATTATTAAATTATTTATGGTCCAACAATTATATTATATGAAATATCGTATAAACAGGTCACTGACTGTCATTTCACGCCCAAATCTTAACTTAGATTTGGTCTGCTAAGAAAAAGAAAATCCATACCGAAAATGGTGCTCTTGTAGTCATGCCTTTCACTGAATTTCTAAAGCTTAGGGACAATACAACCCTGCAAACAAGTCTATTTTTATAACTTTTTTAATTAGTTTGCTCTTTCAACTCCGTTAGTACCACGCGTCAATGCTTTAACATTGCTGAATGACTTGTTTTAAGTCCACTTCTTTGCAAGTTATTATTCACATTAGAATTTATAAAAAATAATCAAATTTAAATATTTTCACGTACTAAAAATATGATTTTTCTTTTTTTATGGTAAGAACAAAATTTGGTGGAGATAAATAAACTTATTGCATTATTATCTGAATAAATAAACTAAAAATATAAAAAAGACAACGAATAGAATATAATTGAGTCCCAAAATCATATTAAAAAAAATAAGCATATTTTTTTGAAAAAATATGCTTAGATGGAAGGAGATTATTTTTTGAACAACAGACTCGATCGTTAATGAGATAAAATGTAAATTAAAAATATTATAATTAATTATCAAATGTAAAAGATTTTAAATATTAAATATAATTCGCACAGCAAGGCATAGTCTAAGATTAAGATTAGAACCCTTTCCCACAATAATAATAAAAAAAAATGTTTAGTATAATTTAAGAATTAGCCGGAAGACAACATGAGACCGCTTATTTTGATTGTAATAATTTATGTACAAATACCTTGAACGAAGGTTTATCAAGAGAGAAGAGCATTACATAGGTAGATTCTACCTGAAGCAATGATGGTGGAATATCTTGAAAAACACCAAGTCATTACAAAGATGTGAAGTCTTGGAAAATACCAACACTATCACCTTTCAATATTTCAGGGTATTCTGTTCAGACTTCAGACCCAAACAAAACCATGAAACATCACATTCATTTCTTTCACTCTTTTCTCCAAAATGGAATTCTCAAATCTTATCCAACCTCAGCAACTCCCTTTCTTGGTTACCAAACAAATTTCAAATTCCATTAGTATATAAACCATTAATAGAAAACTTCAAAAAATAAAATACAACAAAGAAATCAAAATAGAGAGATTTAATTCAGTTGAATTATATCTCTCTTTAAAAAAAAATCTCAAGGGCCTAAAAAAACTAATTTTGAGTCTAATAAATAAGAAATTAAAATTCTATTCTTTTTCATTTTTTGAGTTACATCAAAGGACTATTAAGAAGTCCATGCCAATTAGTTGAACCAAACCCATTAATCCAGCTTTCTTTTCCTGAATCAAGATCACCATTTCCATTGAGCTGCCATGGAAATCCCCATAAAACCTTACTTGTCTGATCATCTTCTCTATCACTGCACATTTCTTGCTTCATTGTTGTCACTGTCACAGCTTGTGTACCTGCACTACTCATATCTTCATAAGGTATCATCATTTCTCCACTATTACCACAAACCCCACTATTTTCCACATCTCCCATACTCCCATTTCCATACCCAAAATATAAATTTTGAAAATTATTATTATTTTGGGTATCAAGAAACCCACTTCTCAAAGCTTCAAGAAAAGGAGCTGTAGGGTTTATAAGCATATCAGAATGGGTATTGTTGGGATTTCCCAGAATAGGCAAATCTTGATCATCAAATCCTAATTGTCCATTTGGTTGCTTTTGGAGTCTAGCAAAGGCAAGACTTAGGTCATTAGAGTTATAAGTTAAAGAAGGGAGGGAGGTAAGTGGATTTGTGTTATTACAATTCAATTGATGATGATCTTGAGTCTTTTTTGATGATGATCTTTTGTTTTTCCTGCACCCTCCACCTACTGGAACATTTCTCAATGTGCCTCCTTTTGTCCAATACCTTCTACATGACTTGCAAAAGTACCTTGGTTGAGATAGGCTATAATTATTGTAGTAGCAAAATTTGGTGTTTGTGGAATCACATCTTGGACACTTTAGAGCTTGTTCTGGTTGAGGTCTTGGCTTCCTTTCCTGGTGGGGTTTTGAGCAAACCAACATGCTTTCTAGTGAATGTGAAGACATTTCCTGAATTTACCCACAAAAAAAAAGATAAATTACATCGCATCAGATAATTTAAATTTTTTATATATTTAAGAAAATTCAACTTTATATAAATCATGATCAAATTTAAATCTTTATCAAGCCAAAGTCATATATGCACTTAGTCAAAACAATTTATTAGAAATCTTTGATTCATGAAAAAAATTTATTTAATAAAGAATGAATATATTTACAGAGAAAGACAATTTTAAATTTGAAATAAGATTAATCTCAGATTCAAAAAGGATTCTCATAGAAAAAATTGAACATATTTATTATTGCAAGAAAAAGAAATCAACCACACTCTTTAAAGATCATATGATTGATGCTCTTCGCCAAATTAAACAAGTTATCATTAACCCAATTGGTAAAGGGAAAATAATTGTGCTTTCTCTTCACATATTTGCCTAGGTAGAGTGCTCAAGGGATCTAGGCTAAAATTGAGATGACCAATATATGTTATATAGTATACAAAAAAGCCTAAAATGGCATAACAAAATTTTCTTGACACCAAATAATTTCATTAAAACCCCTCAACCACTCTACATATTTTCTCAAGAAATCAAATATCAAAAATTTAAAAAAAGAATGTGTTAAAATTAATAATCCTTTAGTGGGTTCACACTCAGAAACCCAAAATCTATATATCATCAAACTCACTTTCTTCTCAAAGAAAACCAAATTTGTTGTACTCCACTACCCAACCCACTTACATCCCCAAATGAATGTATAATTTATTAGTGAAGACCCAATAGAAAGTAAAAACTCATGAAGACCAATCACTGAATTAATAATCAAAGAGAAAGAAAGGTAAAGTGTGTAGTTCTGAATCAAAACCCTACCTGGTGTTGTTCACTCGAAGGATCCATCCATGCAAGAACGAATCGAACCTCTTAATTGATTGGTTTCTTGAAAGATATGTATCTATATGTGTAGTAAAGAAAACAGAACGAGAGAGAGAGAGAGAGAGAGAGAGAGAGAGGTGTGTAGAGATGTCTAGAGAGAAAGCGAAAGGGAGAGAGAGTGAGAGAGAGCATGCAAAAGTGAAGAAACAAGAGAAGCCCTCTAAATATATAAAGCAGGAGCCGAGAGAGAGAGAGAGAGGTAATAATGAAATTGCCGTACAAAATGATCAAAGTTTGTTATGTAAGCTTGCACGCATAGAAAGCAAAATACAAAATTTCACTTATTAAAGAAAAGAGAGAACACAGTCACATTTGATTTTTTTCTTTGTAAAATCTGTTTCTGTCTGAAACAGATTCTCTTTATTATTTTATATTCACAGAGAGAGGCAGCCTGCCCCACCACCTCTAGGTCCCCTTGATGGGTCCCCCTACCGCGTGGATGCAACTATATGTATGGACCCCACACACTTTCGTGGTCCCCACCCACCACTACCACCATCACCATGCACCTTCTTCTATACGATCTGTATAGGTATAACCTAGCTAGCAAGACACTGCTTACTCCTCAATGGTCCACGTTGTATTGTATAATATTCTATTCCAACATTCATCGCCAAAACCTCTGCGATTTTTTAATTGTGTTTATTATTTGCAATAATTAATAGAATATAAATTAGTAGGAAATGCCTTTTTCTTATCTCTTCCTCCAAATCGGTAATTAATTACTAATAATATGTTTCTGTCAATTATAACTGCATCATATAAAATTTATTTTCATAACTTATCTGAGTAATTTCTTTAGTTACAATCAAATCCATAATTTCTAATTAATTAAAATAATTAATTATTTTATCCTATAAATATTTTGTTAATCCACAAACCAAACATTTCTGACAACTCTGAACACAGAAAATCACCATAAGATTTTCAGATTTTTTTTCTTTTAATTTAGGATATTCAAATAATCTCCACAGCTAAAAGGATGAAATTATAACTATTTGAAAAGTGAAAATATTGATAGTTAGGTAAAAACTATATATTACTTTATTAAAAAATTTATAACATAGTCTGTGCAATGCACATCCTGGACTATATTTTTCTTTTTTAATAAATTTTAGCCAAGGCAAATAGATTAGATTATAGGTATAAATATCGAGTTCCAAGAAATACCAAAAAGCTTCTTAGAATAAATAAAAAATCTGGAAACACAAAGATTTTGGTCCAAGAAAGGAAGTAGCAGACTGGGCTTATTTTGGACTGTTATGGGGGGGCCCAGTGAGTAACCAAAGTGTTTATGACATTGAATTGATTGATTGATAACATAAAAATACAGATGTAGTGATTCTGATATGAATAGTTGTTGGCGGTTTGAGTGTTTCTGTGCTTGTATTGAAGGGTTACAGTGATGTGGACTTACAATAAATAATAATGACAGTGACGCTAATATATACGGAGGAAGAGGAAGAAGAAGAAGAATAGGAAGAACATGATCTTTCTTTTGTAATTTCACCTTACCTTCTTTCAATTTCTTTCTTGGTTATTATTGCAAATAATGGCATAGCCCACCATGGAATTTGTATTTTCTCTGTTTTGGTTATGGATGGATCTGTGTGGCCTTAGTGGTCCATGTGACAACATTTCCAGTGTCTTGTCAAGCTCAGAAAATCTTCCATAGTTTGTTAGCATCAAAACCAATATTAACTATTTAAATGAGATCATTAGTTGGATTCTCATAAATTAAATACTCGCAGAATGTATTTTACTCGTTAATGGAGTTGAATAGCTTGTTCAAAAATTATTTTTAATCCAATCTGTAAAATCAATAAAAAAAAAGATAAATTTATTATGATACGCTGCATCCAGTTCAGGTATTAATAGAGTGAATAAATTTAACATTTTTTAAAATCTCTTTTCTGATTAAAAAATAGCGTAACGCGTGTACCATTTCGACCCTGAAATAGATGAAATAAATAAAAAAAGGATTTTTATTCAAGAAAGAAGTTTTACTGGAACTGTCCGTATTTAGTTCATCCTTCGTAATAATATCACATCCCGAATCTGATGCAAAAGGATGAATTAAGACTATATTTTACAAAAACGTGATTGTCTTAAATATAATAATCAGGGTTTGTTCTCCAATGGCATGGAAAGGACAAGGTAGAATAAGATTTTAATTATAACCCAACAGACTAAGAATGTCTGATGATTAATTAAAAAAGAAGAATTGAGCTTGGAGGTTTTCTTTTTCCGAAAGAAAAATCGTAAAAGGTGATACAATGAAAAGGAAAATTTCCAACTTCTTTCAATTAGCATCTCGAATTTCTTGAAGCATAAAGATTGACTCTAGGAATCCCTTTCATTCCTAATTTGAGCTAAATAATTATATTTCCATGGGTGGAAAAAATTAGTTTTTATCAAAATTAAATGCATATATTAAAAAATGTTGCGGGAATGTCAAAAATAACATTTGTGCCATCCTACCACCTCTAGAATGACTCCACTAAAGCTGTGTTCCGCAACAGTTTTTTGAATAGCTCTTAAAGTTTTGACTAGTCAGAACGCTAAACGCTGCATAAAAAATTATTCGGTAACATAACGTTTAAACTAACTTTTAAAGGTTAAGGTGATTTTTTTTGAAAAATTAACTCATGTAACGTTTAGCTTTTAGCGTTTCATGAAACGCTACTCAAACAACTAATAGCTAAAAACCACTAAAACAACTAACAACTAACAACTATTAAAACAACTAATTTTGCTGAACAAATCCTAAATCACTTCCAATATTATGAATAATTAGGACTCAAATGTATACCTACAACTATTACTTTTCTAAAATTCTAAAATTGTCTTTTCATTTACTGTCATTCTTTGATATGTATATTTTTCTTTCCTTTTTTTTTTTTTTTCAATATGATCCTGCCATAAATGTTTTTCTATATTTTTATGCAATTTCAATCTTTAATTAAATTAAAAAATCCGAAAAAGAAAATAAAGATTTTGCTAGTTGAACAAAGTGTTGTTAGGAGTTATGATTAAGATATCATATCATGTTGGGATAAGCATAAATGGTATGCAAATGGGCTAGTTGTGAATTATACAATAATTCCTTAACAAAGTGTCTTTGACAAGTGACTTCTTTTGTCCTCTATTAACCGTTTTTAATCTTAATTCGATACACTCAGTGCAGTTTGTAACACATTGACCCACCAAAAACGACCTTCATCGACTTCTACAAATGAGACATATTACTCTTGAGTTGCTCCAAATTACTTTTATTCGCTTAATCGAAATCTTAGTATGGATGACCTTCTGGAAAGTTTTTCATTTTACTTATAAGATAAAATCGTTCGATTCTTACCGATCTAGCATGTGATGAAATTAGTTTGATTTAAAGCCGACAATTTTTTTGATGAATGAAGTCAAAGTGACAATTGATGTATAAAAAATTATAAGATATCCAAATTAATTAAACCTTAAACCCTGTCTTTGAAAATAAGGGGTAAAAAATTGGAGAGTAGTTGAAATATCTAGGGACGGTCACGTCATAAAATGAATGAAGTATTGTGTTTCATTCATGCAATTCACTGGAAAGCAAATTTATTAGCTCGTTACACTTATCCAGTTGACAATGACTCACCAACAAAACATCCTTACTTGCTTATACTTCAAGTTTATTCCTTCCTTAACACATTAATTATAATAATTAATAATAACAACTCAAACCCATGACTTGTGGCTAAATTGATAATACAACTGAACATATGAGAAAAATTATCGGGTTCGATTTCTATTAAACACACTTATAAAAGGGAGTGAAGAATTTTAATTGTGACTAAGTCTCAAACCGGATTTAGTCGATTACTGGTAATAGGATCCGGGTACCAATAATTTACACCCAAAAACATAATGACAACTCAAATAAGCTATTTTCACACATTAATTTAACTATTTTATTTAGAAATGAATTTCATGATCTATGATTTTTAAAGAAATTCCCATATTTTGTATCTAAAATATTTTAATTATTGAAATTTTTAAAGAAATTATCTGATTTAAATCAAGAAAAGCAGAAAATGAAATTATTGAAATTTTCAGAGGATTAGGTATCCTATTTAGGGCCTAATCCATCATTTAGGCCTTAGTAATTGTTTATCACTTTGTTATTTAATCATTTGAAGTCTATGAATGGATGGATTGTTGATAAATGAAATTGAGCATTAAAAAACACAAATAAAGCAAAAGAAATCATTATTAGGTTTATCCAAACCTAAAATATAAGAACAGAAGTTGAAATCCACATGCAATGCACTCACATCATAAAATCATTATTATCAAATAAATGCCAAATTAATTATTAAGTATTTTTCTTTAACAATTTCTCCTTTTCTGGTTGGTGAATGTATGAGTTAATTAACTTTCACATCTGTGGACTTTAAAAAATTATTCCTTTTGTGGATTTGAAGTTTGAATAATCTCAATAATCTCCGGTTAGAAATTAGTTTTCATAAAAATTTATTTATAAATATAACTTTTTTTACATTCGATATGAAAAAATAAAGATTTTAATTTTATGAAATACGACATAACTGAATCGATTTCCATGAAAATGGATAGAATTTTTAAATGAATTTTATAAAATTAGACAACTAAAAATTTTATTTCAAAACTATTCATCCTTCTAGCATTCCAATGTCAGTGTAATTTTAAAAAATAAAAGCAAATGGTTTTCAGTTTTAAACTTATTCTAAATTTATAAATTTCATTTATAAATGAATTATTTATTTTATATACATATATACCAAATGGGGCAGAAACTTATTGTGATTAGTGAATGTATGTGTTGATTTTCACATTTGTTTGACATTATTTCATCTTAATTAAAGTTTCTTACGCAACAAATGATTAATAAAAGAAAAATTATTTATTTTGTATCGTGACTTCAAAAATAAAATTATGGTAATAATACATTTTTAGTAATGAAAAATATATACTTTCATTAATAGTTTTAGATTATTTAATATTAGCTAACCGTAAGAATTGATACATAATTAACATATAATAGAAAGGATTGATTAATTGAAAATGGGGTGTTAGGATTTTAAGTTTGCCTTCTTAAAAAATGTATTACATCGAACACAGAAAATAACGGATTTATTATTAATTAAGAGATACATTGTTATTACATATGCGTTGTGGTTCAGTTGACAATGTAAGTTGGGCAGTGCAAAGAGTTCTTGGTTTCGAGTCTTACTAAATACATATAGAGTTTTAATTATGACTAAATCTCGAGATGAATTTAAATACACATAGAGTTTTAATTATGATTAAGTCCCGAGATGGATTTAACCATCACCGATGGAATCAAAATCAAACATTTTTTGGATGATTTCTAAGATAGTTTAGAATTAAAATTTAGTGATGCAACAGGTTATGGTTTCAGTTATGATTTGCAATTATAAATCATTTACTACGGTTTAGTGTTGATTTTGACCGATTTAATTTTAATCTAAAACCAATCATAATTATATCTAATTGAATCTAATCTTATTTGCATCACATCATGCACTCAAAGGATAACCACTCAAATGAAATTTTCTTTATCTACAGATATCAACACTTTGACTCACCGTTGAAAAAACAAACAAAAATGCTTTTACTTTCGCATGAATTGTGTTATGGTGAGAAGCCAAATTAACCATGAAACACGAAGTAAAATCAAATTAGTTGGCTTGTCGGATTCAAGCTCCTCTTTTGTTTTTCATGTTTTTTTTTTTCAAAAAAAAAGAAAAATTTTCATTTATTGAGGTAGATTCTTGGAGCGGCGAGAAATCCCATGTAAATAAACCAAAATTCTAAGCTATCATGTCTGTCCGGAGTAGAAAAATCATAAACAAACAGTCACTGATCCCACACCAAACCCTACCTAGTCTACATATTCTTTGGATCCTATTCCCATTAATTTGCCCTATCAATCTTTCATTACAATAAACAAATCACAAACTATGAAAAAAGAATTGATCATCACAGGGAAAAAAAAAACATTGTGGTGGGCCCTTTCCTCATGTGGGGCCAAAGGAAATCATATACTCATAGGGATCAGTCAAGTTAGTTGACTGGTCAAAATTTACAGTCAAAGAAAAAAAAAAACATTTGGATGATAATCATAATAATTTAAAAAAAAAGGAGGAAGAATGAAAAAGAAAGGAAAAAAAAAAGTAGATTTGAAAACTGTGCCTGTACATATGGTAACATCTTGTGATTAGGAAAAGAATCTTTCTTGCATTCCCACTACAGAATGAGAATCTGCACGTATTAGGTTTTATCAACATGTTTTCTCTGTTCCCTTGGAAGGGCAAAACCCACTATACCAACTAACAAGTGACCGTTCAGTCAATTGATGTTTGGACCAGTGGTTGCAGGTTAATGTTTACCACTCGGTAATTACAATAATCTTGTAAAATTATCACTAATCTCATATTATTTTTACAACAAAATTGGCAGAAATTAGTTCTACTTATAAATTTACGTTTTATAATATTTTTCCGATGAGTATTGGCTCTGTAATCTCAGAATGAATGTTAGGGCTCCAAAATGCTTAACATGTTTTCAGAATGAATGTTGCAATTGGATATATGAGAGGAGAACCGTGGAACGTGCTAATAACCCGATGGATCAAACTCATAATAAATTTTACGGTAAAAAGAATTCGAGTTCGAAATCTCTCATTTTTCATATTTTCTATAAGAGATATGAAAATCAATCAAATCACATTTGATTGATAATCAGAATTAGTTTATAATTATAAATTTAACTATTATAGTAATTATTATTTTCTTCTACCTAATTAATAGAAACTCGATTATGAAATAATTAAACTTGTACATCAATCATTGAGAAGATGATGTAAAGAATGAAATTCGATTTTTTCAAAAAATAAGAAAGGGTGAGAGAGAAGTGGGCGCAAGAAGAATTGGATAGAAGAGGTACCTTAAAAGCTGGAACGGGTGAATCCGAATGGAACGTGTGTGTATATATATTACATATAGAGATAGAGCAGTTTGCATTAAAAAAAAACAAAATGTAAGCCTCTAAAAAATGTCAAATGTGAGTAAAACAATAATTATTTAGAACAGTTATAAAAAGATAAAATATAATTATAAAAAGATAAATTGTTTTAGATAATGACTTTATCTAAATAATATCTATAAAAATAATCTACATATGCTTATAGAAATGATTTTTAAAAAGTAAGACATTTAAATGCTTAGAATACGCTACATTAAATAAATAATATATTAATATTTCAAGTAAATATAAAATCATTTATAATAAATTATAAACATAAAATAAAATAAAACTTAATTTCTTTTTTCAATGACTCAAAAACAAATTAAAAGAAATGCACTTAATTTTTAATTAGTAATTAAAAAAATTTTGATTGATTAGTTTGGCGTATGGAATAGTTTTATGTGTCAGGAGTTAAATTGCACGGATACAGAAAATGAGATATGAGAACGTATGAGATACTATAATTTTTTAAAAAGTACGACATCCACACTCTTAGAACACATGATATAAAATAAATAATATATTAATATTTTAAATAAATAAATAATCATTTATAATAAATTATAAATAAAAAATAAAAAATATAATTTCTTATTTCAATTATATGAAAACAAATTTAAAGAAAAAAACACTTCACTTTTTATTAGTAATTAAAAAAAACACATTGATTGATTAGCTTGATATATAAAGTAGTCTCATATATCAGGAGTGAGGTTATACGAACACAAAACACAAGATACGAGAATGAATTTATATGATAATTTTAAAACAAGTAGGATATCCATATGCTCAGGACACATTTCACACAATAAATAATACATTAATATTTTAAATAAATAAATAAATAATCATTTGTAATAAATTATAAACATAAAAATAAAAAATCTAATTTCTTATTTCAATGACATAAAAATAAATAAAAAAATTTATTTTTATTGGTAATTAAAAAAAATCTTGATTGATTGGCTTAATATATGGACTAGTCTCATATACTATGAGTTAGGTTGCACGAAAACGAGATAAAAGATATGAGAATGTATATGATACAATAATTTTTAAACAACTAAGATATCCATATATTGTCACGACCCGTTTCCTTGGGCCGGACCGGCACTAGGACCTGGGTAAGCTTAAGGCCCCTGAGGCCCGTCGTAAGCCTAATCTCTGATTTCAACACCATAACTACATGAAAATATTCTACAAGTTGGCCCATTATATTTTTAATGACTCAAACTATCATAGGGCCTTATTTTATTCAACTCAATCATTTCCATAAAGTCTTACATACACTTAACATTATTATTA
>CANUEX010001919.1:0-11767 GCA_948099535.1 Jatropha multifida
ATCGCATCGAAGAAGGTTGGGACTGAAATTGGAAGTCTAAAAGCTCAACATGGCCAAGTCAGGGGAGTACACAGGCATGTCATGCAGTGCGACGACCGTGGCACCTACTGGAAATTCAATCGAGCTGAATTTTGATTATTCAGCTCGTGTAAATCTGAGACATGGGCTGCATGGAAATACAAAAAGGACTCATCTCAAGCATTGCTCAAGCCCAACTTAATGAAAGAAGACTCCTAAACAGAAAAGGAACCAATTCAAGTCAGTTTCCTACTCAGATTCGAAGACACTCTATGAAGTCTATATAAAGAGAGATCCCAACGAGGAGGATCATTATTCATTCATCAATTGATTTTCATTGAATTCTAGATCTCAAATCTGAATTCTATTCTTTTCTTAGTTTTTCTCTTTTTGTAAGAATTCAAGCAAACAAGTTGTATAAAGAATCAAGGGAGTCGTCTACGCTATTGTTTGACTAGTTTTTATCTCTAAACTCTAAATCTTGTTTTTAGTTCATATTATTTATGGAATTATTTTTAGATTTTATTGAGTTTTATTTAATTACTATGTCGAACTAAACTTCTATACTAGGGATTTGATGTAGCTTAACCTCTACCCCAATTTATAATATTTGATTTATTTTTCTTTGTTCAAGTTATAATTTATTACTGAACTTAATGCTTCCAAGCAAAGTTTCTCCTCTGGATTGATTAATTTCATTAATCGTTATTGGAAGAAGGGATTTTGATCAGAAAAGGGTAATAAATTACATGGGAATAATAATTTGATGCGGAAGCTATATGGTTTGACTCATGGGGGATTTTCATAATTTAATGACCTTAGGTTATGAATTCTTGAACAAACCATAAAATTTAATGATTTAATTCATGTTTAGTTGCACTATTGGGAGATAGGTAATTAATGGGATTAAAGCTAACAATACATCGGGAGAGCTTGTTAGTGACTTTAGGATTGTTTCCCCTACTTGAACAATTAAAATTGATTAACAAACTAATAAAATAAATTGGGTAGAGTTAAGTGAAGTCAATATCCCTAGTAGCTTTTAAACCTTGATTTCTTTTACCAATTAGTCTTATTTGAATTCTTTTCTATTATTTTATTTTATTTTACTTACTTTTATAAATACCCTCTTTTATTATCGTTTAAATAATAACAGATTAAAATAATTTTGGTACTTGGTATACAATCTTCGTGGGACAATACTCTACTCACTCTTTATTATTTATTGCGATTTTGTGCACTTGCGAAAATTGCGGTCAATAAACCTAAAAGGGAAAGAGCACTTGGGGGTTGATCATCGTGACTTAGGTCATAGGTTTGATCCTTCGCAACACAAACTCTTCCAGGCTAGCTTCTTTGCCGAGAGGGATTAATTAGATTTGTGGACTGTTAAATGAACACGGGCTTAGATACCTCGTGCAAGTATAAAACAGATAAGGTTTTTTATGCTAATTTTCGAGTTAGAGATATTATGAGTGAAGATAGAAAGAAAGAGATTTTAACAAGATAGAGACACCTAAGCAATTTTAAACATTCCCTTGCGGTATAGTAATAGAGAAGTTATGTTGATTTGGCATTATGAAAAAAGGGGTATTTATAGTGCCAAATCCAAGTATTACCTTGCTTTGAGAGTTTTAAGAGGAGATACGAGGTTGGAGGTAATTTTTGGAAAAAAACTTAGAATATGGATATTCCCCCCAAAAATTAGAGAACTTACTTGGAGAGTGTGTCATGCGATTGTGCCTACTAGAGTGAAAATTCGAGAGACGGGTATGAATGTTGATATTAGATGTTGCTTCTTCATTGGACAAAGATATTCAGCATGTGTTGTTATGGTGTCATAAGACGGTTGCAGTGTGGGAAATTATGGTTATTCATATTCCTCATAATATTTCTTTTAACATTTTCTTTTGCAATAGGTTTTAGCCTCTAAAGTTAAGGTGCTTCTTCAAAAAATTCTTATCATGGCTCGGTCTTTATGGCAAGCCCATAATGAGTTCATTTTTAGCAACAAAGAGTCTAATGCTCATGGAATTGTTAGCTCAAGTGCACGGGTTCTTCAACACTGGAGTGGCGCGTCCTTTACAGTAGTTCATCTTTCACCTAGGTCGGCGTCAAGCTGTCCAGTTCGGAGAGCCATTCAAGTTTCTGGTTGGCTGTATTTCATTGATGGGATAACTTCAACAACTTAATGTTAGTAGGTTTTGGCCTGATCTTTGAATTACAACTATTTTTGGTTTCTTTGATTCCTATGATGATCCTACCATGGTGGAAGCTTTAACTCTTCGTGCTTGTTTAGATTCGTTAGAGACAAATATGCTCTTTCCAGGTTGCGTTTATACAGATTGTGTTAGTTATATGCCCTATAGCCAATTTGATCGGTTATATTTTGGGATATAATATTTCATGTAATAAATATTTGATTATTAATAAAAGGCATTTATTTATCTTTTATATTCTATCGATTGAATCTTGGTAAAAGATAAAGTCTATGAGACAATATTGCTTTGCAAAATAAATTATAATGTGGTTATAATTATGAGTTTTATATTTGTATTAAAGCAATGTCTCTAAATATTCTTGGTCGATGTTCTCCTCATTATTGGACGATGATTAGAGCTGTTGAGACTAGTACATATTAAGTTCTTTCCTTAAGGAAGCAGCTATTATCATAAGCTGAGATATGTGTGATATCTAGAACTAATATGTAGGTGCTTGTCATTTAAACAAGTCCACTGAATTGACCTGCATGAGAATTCCATATGGAGAGTTACCTGTGTCTATGGAATACTCAAGTGATGTTTGTGTAAGTGATCCTTTGACTTGAGATTACTAAACTGTTTTATATAGAGATGATTAAGTTTTGATTCTTTCTTCACATTATTCATATATTAATTGTTCTCTACTAGTATTAATTAAGAAATCTTTGTGCAAGGTGGAATGAAATTAGCAAATGAAATTTGAAACTTCATTCAACTGATCAATGGCTAAAGTTAAGAGAACTAACATGATTTAGTAAAGCAGACACACTTCATGCCTAATTACTAAATCGGAACATTAATGATGAAGGGATATTAATTACACTGATAAATCATGCACTGAAAGGTTAAGTCAAACCACTTTGACTTTCCAGATATTTGGATAGTCTTGACATGTTGCTAGACAATGTATTTGACCTTCAAATATTAATTAGTTAATATTTGTTGCCAACATATTTGAAACCTAGAAGGTCACACATATAAGAATGGATATGAGAAAGAGAAAACAAGAAATCGAATCAAGTATGACTTGATTACAAATATGTTTTGTGAAGTTAAGGATAAAATTATAATTTATATTTGATTACAATTTTACCTAGATTATTAAGTATTAACTTAATTGATTTATGTCTAAAATTTATTAAGATAAATTTTATATTAAATAAACCTAATATTTCAATTATGATTTATTTATTTAAATGGTTAAATAAATAAATATAATTGATTAAATTGAAAATTCTAATAATATATGTATTATGATTTATTTATTTAAATTGTTTAAATAAATAAATAGGCACATATATATTTAGTTATAATTTATTTATTTAAAAAGATTTAAATAAATAATTATAATTAATTTATTTGTGACCTGGAGTTTTCTTATATAAGGTTTAAAAATAGTATAGATTGTATGTGAGTTGAATATGAGAACAAGATTTGTTGCTCATAGCCACAAAACAAAATAGAGAGTCTATAATAACTAGCATCATCATACGCTCTAACTTTTCAACCCTCTAAAAGTAGTTTTAGAGTTTTTCGATTGTCTATTCGTGTGGATACTGCTAGTGGCTGGACGTTTGGACGGCTTGTGGTTTGCGACAACCTAACCCTGTAAATCGAAGTTTCGAAGAATCTACAAAAAGGTATTCTTTTTAACTAATTTTATTGTCTTATTTATTTAAATGAATTCCTGTTGGTATAATTAATTTGTTTTAATTATATTATTCCGTTGCGCATATTTGATATTGAAATCCAACAGATTGTCAGTCCCTTCTTCATGCTTTGAACTCTACTTTTTCTTGGATATTTCGAATTCTGACTTAGTTATTACTGATTGCAAAAATTTATTAAACTCTAAGCTGGATGTAGCAATTAGATGCAGGCAAATTAAGGTAGAAGCTCACTACCTAACTCGAACTTCCTATTCTTACGCTGGTCTCAAGGCAAGGGAATCTATTTCACATTTCTGTTACATGTTATGATTGGTAATACAAGTTGATTAATGTTGCTTCAAAGAAAAAAAAATTTATGATTAAAATGTAATTTTCCAATCAAATAATAATAATAAATTTTAATTATTTATGAATTCATCATTTATTTGTATAACTATTTATAAAAGATAAAGTATATAGTTATAAATAATACAATATAGTTTTAAATATAGGATTAATTTTCGAATCATTCATCTTCAAGTAGACATGACTGCGGTTTCAGAACTATTGGTTTCAATTTTAAAACCGTTGATTTTGGTTTCAAAAAAGGTGAAACCAAAAGCGAATCGCTTTTAGACGGTTTTAAAGATAGTTTTAAAACCGCCGGTTCCGGTTCAGTTCTGATTTGGAACCGAAATTAGATAACTTTTTTTTTATCTTTTAAGTTTTTTTAGCTAAATAAGAAAATTAATAATAAATAATACTATTAAATTAAAAAAAAGACTAAAAGAGTAAATTAATAGTTTTAAAATTTATTAAAAAATTATAAGTACACAAAAAATAAATTTAAAATTCTTTACTTGTGTTTAATTTCTATAAATTTAAATTGAGAGACATGTCAAAAAATGAATTTGTACTTAATTTATAATTTTTTTTGAAATTATATTGACTACGTGTCTTCTTAATTAGAATATAATGGAATCACAGTCCATATACTTTATTTACATTTATTTAAGAAAAAAATTAAATAACTCATTACATTAATCACTCTTATCACTAGATGTTCCCGTTAATGATACATTTGTGCCTATATCGTATAAGTCTTCCTTTTCCATTTCATTTTGAATATCTTGTTGTCTGCATTTTGCTTTTGTCCAATTTATATGTAAAAACATATATTTTAAAAGGTAAAAGATTTAAATTAAAAATATTTAAAGGAGGAGCAATTTTTTTCTCTTTTTCAATTTATTATTTATAAGTTACATTTATACTAATAAATTTTAAGATGATGATAAAGTTGTTGCATCTGGTGATGAAAAATAAAATTAAATTCACAATTAAAAACTATGTGTAAAGTGTAATATATATTAACGGTTTCAAACCGGAATTGCTGATTTCAAACCAAAATCACTGGTTTTAAACCCTAAATACAAAAAACCGCAACCGAACCTTACACCATCGGTTTCGGTTATGGTTTGAAACCTTGAACCGTTGGCCAGAGTTCTCAGGGTTTGGTTCCGATTCAATTCTAGTTTGGAACCAAACCGTAGTCATGCCTATCTTCAAGTATCAATAAAAGTAATAATAATAAATTTTATATGTCAACACAACAAATGTGTTGGTAAAAATTGCTCTTTTACCAATGTTGGAGAAAAATATCCCTCTAACACAATTTCATATTGAAAACTTCATAACTCCATGATTAAATAATGGTACAATAAATTCAATAAGATAAAATAAATAAATACTACTGAGAAAATAATAGAAAATGATATTTTAACGTAGTTCGACAAATTATCTACATTCACAGATAATACTGATTCTTTTACTATGTGAAAATAAAATAATACATACAAATATCGTAATTTTTCCCTTGAGTTATATCCACTCAATAAATTCCACAATATTTGTATACTCTTCACATAAACTCCAAAGAATTACTATCAACCCCGAGAGTAAATTCGCTTTCAAAATCAGTGTTTAAGCCAATCTCATTGAAGCAATTTTGAGAGTAAATTCATTCTTAAACCCAGTGTTTACGCAACCCCACTAAAGCAATCCCCTCTAGAACCATAAAGTAAAATATTCGCAATTAATTATACCTATATTCTCTACTCTCTCCTTTTCTTTCTTTCTTTTCTTTTTCATTTGTGCTGCACTCCTGCACACTTTGTATTTTTCTCTCTACACTTCACTTGCACACACCCTTTGCCCTTATGCACTCAATTATATTTATACATAACAAAAGCAAAGAGTAGATGGTCTATTTTACCTAAAGAAAGAAAGAAAGGAAAACAAAACACAAAAAAATCAAATGGTCGTGTCATACTTAACACAATTTTAAATTGATGGGTCCCACTTAAATGGGACCAACCAACAAAATGTAACAAGCATCGTAAAATTTTTCAATACAAAATTTAAATTACAAATATCTTAATGTAACTTGTTATTGAACATTAAATTTAAATTATAAAAATTTCATTCAAATTTTCTTATTCTAGCTAATGTAATATGCATGCCTTGTATTTTTTAATTGTATTTTTTCTTTATAATTGGTAATTTATTAACTTTAAGTCATGCATAAGTTTTTAACTATACAAACACTTATTCACTACAACATGCGGGATAAATAATTAATTAGTATATTAAAACCACCAATAAATCGTTATCAATTCCTAATAAATAAAACAATATTAATAAAAATAAATAATGTCAATTAATTAATCTTCATATCTCACAAGGTATAGTCTAGTGATATGTATATATTCAACTTCATTATAAATCCAGATTTAAATCTCTTTTTCCCCGTACTAACAAAAAATAAAAAAAAAATTAATCTTCAAATCTCACTGTTTTGGGAACCGCTATTAGTGGCTTCAACTTGCGCATGGTAATACCCAACCTGTCTCTCATATCCAGTTTCTCAGGATTGACATTAGCTTCAAGTTCCCAATCAAAATGGTGAAGCAAAGACCCCAAGATAAGGTGAAGGACTCTATGCCCTAAAGTTACTCCTGCACACATTCTCCTTCCAGCTCCAAAAGGAATGAACTCAAAATTTTGACCTTTATAATCAATTTTTGACCCAATAAATCTTTCAGGCTTAAAACATAATGGCTCGTCCCACACATTTGGGTCTCTTCCTATAGCCCAAGCATTTACAAGAACTTGTGTATTTACTGGAATTTCGTAACCCATAAATTTAGTGTCGTGCATTGCTCTTCGCGGAACCAGAAAAGGAATAGGAGGGTGTAATCGTAAAGTTTCTTTGACAACGGCCTGTAAGAATGGAAGATTATCTATGTCAGTTTCTTCAACCTTTCTGTTCGGTCCTATTACTGAGGCAAGCTCAGCTTTGGCCTTTGTCATTGACAAAGGGTTGCAGAGAAGCTCAGTCATTGCCCATTCAATGGTGCTGCTGGTTGTTTCCGAACCGGCCATAAAGATTTCCTGCACCACGTTTTTGCAATTATATATATTAGAAGCTCTGTCCAAAAGGAAAAATACAACTATATATTTTTGCGATTAAAAATAGAATCAATTGAGCTTCTAATTGAAAATTTGTGTAAGAGTTGATCCAGAAGTTTTAAATTTAATTAAATTGTGCATCATAACTAAGTTCAAAAAGCATATTGTTGTACTATTAGACTGGTGGCCAGAATCAAATATCAACAAATAAACTTTAATAATTCACCACAGCAAAAACAACTTTTAATAATAAATTAAATCAAATTGGCTGCTAGAAAACAAAACATGACGTTACTAGGATTTATCAGTAATCGTACCAATTGTATCAAATCTTACCAACCTGCAGATGCATTTATTTATTAATGATTACTAAGATTATTAATATAAACTTAATTATTAATCTTAAAATGAGCGCTACCAAATATGGTGAAATGAATATTGTTATTTATTAATGAACAATTAATTTGCTATTAGAGAAAAATAAATAAATTTTACACTGTATATCAAGATATAATCTAGTAATTAGTGCATATCTGATATGATAATTGATCTGGTTCAAATTCTCTTTCCCTTATATTTAAAAAAATAATAATAATAAATTTTGTTCTAAAATTAATGATAGCTAATTGGAAATCACATACCAGGATAAAAATATTGGTATGGCGATCTGAAATTTTAGCTGGTTCATCTTTCCCATTTCCTTCAAACTCAAGCAACACATCAAGAAAATCCTTTCTTCTATCTCCAACAACCTTCTTATTCTCTTCAATCCTTTCCTCAACAAATTTAGAAGCAATCTCCAAAGCTTTACCAAGCTCCTTATCCATCCTTCTTTTCAACCCTTGAGGGTCTAACCACCTAAGCCATGGAAAATAATCTGCAACATTTGCATACCCAGAAGTCTCCATTAATCCCATCATTGATGTGAAAAATTCTGACCCCTCTTTCGATTCTGGATCGACCAAATCTTTCGTGAACATGAGATTTCCTAATGAATTAAATGTCATTAGAAAGACAAATCGTGCTAAATGAATGCCATGATCATTAGCCTTATAAGTCTCCTCTTTTATCCAATGCAACATATCATCAACACATTTTCTTCTTATAGAGGCAGTTTCATTGATACGCTTGTTAACTAGCATATCTACTGTAACTAGCCGTCTCAATACACGCCAATAGGAACCGTAAGGGGCTATGGCTAAAGAACCTTCATTATAGCCATGAGAACGCATGGTTTCGGTTATGTTGCGTTCGGCGAATGAAAGATCATGGTATTTGAATAACTCGGAAGCTGCCTTGGCCGAGAGGATAACCATAGTGTTCACGCTGCCTAGCCTTAGACCAATGACGCCCCCGTATTTTTCTCTTAATTTGGTTAAAGTACGGTGTGGCATAGCACCGAGATCTAAAAGGTTGCCAATAATTGGCCATCCTGGTGGTCCTGGAGGAAACCGGTGGTTTTTACGGCGGCCGAGGAGTAAGAAAAGGGTTGATAACGAAAGAAGGATTAAGGAAACAAGAAGAGTAGGAGACACAGACTCCATTGCTAATTGGGGTCTTCTGGCTTTCTATGTTCTTAGTTTGTTTGCTTAGAATCCACATATAGACAGAAATATTATACTAATTAATTAGGGAATATTCAAGTAAGCTTGACTGGCATCTTAACGTGCGAGTGACTACAAATGGACAAAGTCAAAGATTGATACTACCCCGAACTTTTATCTGAGGAGTGAATATTCATAATTTGTTTACTTTGCAGTTTGTAGTTTGTGCAGAACAAGGTTCCTGGAAATCACCCCATTGACTAAATGAGTACAAAACGACAATTGTTTATAACCAATGGGCCGACCAAGTTGAAAATCCTCCATACAAACTTTATCTACAAGGACAAAGATTTTAAATTTAGAGCGTCCACTGTTGGAAGACTTTACTTGTAGAGTGTCCAGGCAGGAAAAGATTTTTGGCTCGTGATGAGGGGATCACAGGTGGTTTTGATCCCAATCATTAGTGATTTTAAAAGGTCCAATGTCAATATTACCCTTGTCAAACATTATGTGCTCAAAATTGAAAATTGAACATTAAATTTAAAATGTGTATATTTACTCATATATTCTTGAGAACCACTTAAAATATCATCGTAAAATTTGTAAGGGTAGATCACATTCAGTACAATAAAAAAAAAATGTCAAACATGCAAATATTATCATTAATTCTCTTTGAAAATGAAATCATTTTCATTTCATATATACTTGGATTATATAGTCCACAGAAGTAAAACATATAGTCGATGGAAAGAATAAAAAAATATAGTCTATTAGTAATTTTATGCTAAGCTGGGAAGAATGACGTAAGCAGCAAAATAAAAATATGTATTCTCTTCATATTTACATGAACGATTTATAATAGTGAATATTAAACATTAAATCACATTCCATGATATTTGAAATAAAAATTAATTTAAATGAAGTTAAATTTTATTTGATTAAGTTATAATTAGGCACATTTAAAACTAAATTAAGATATCATGATTGTACTTGTAACTTGTTTAAATTACAATCGGTCATGCTTGAATTAAATGAAATAAACTAAGATGATCTAATTTAAACTAAATTACATCGCATTTGATTAAATTATACTTCAAATTTTTTTCAATTAAGATATCTTAATTGAAATTAAATTAAGCTACACTTGAAATTAAAACACTCTAAGTGGAACTAAATTAAATTACGCTTAAAATTTTAATAAATTGTGACACCCTAACTGAAATTAAAATAAATTATACCTAGTCAAATTTGGGATTAAATTAAATTAAAATACCTTAATTTAAATTTAATTAAGTCAACTTTGATTTGATCATTTTAACTCACATTTGGAATGAAATTAGTTAAGATAGCTAAAGTAGAATTAAATTAAGTAACCATTGATTAACTTATACTTAGTTTCAAGTAATATTATGAGAATCGCACTAGTTATTGAACCGGTGAAAGCGGTGGTTTACTAAACAGGAGGGTTGATCGAGTTCAATACCGTTTAACCGGATTTTATTATAATAGTTTTTAAACATATTTTTTCAATACAATTAAAATATAGGATTTATAAATACCAAATAATTTTTACAAATAAGGATAAAAAATTATACATAATATATCCTTCAACTTATATAAGGTCAACATATAAAAATATAAAGTTCAATTTAATAAAAAAATTAATTATTTAATAATAAAAAAATAAAAATTTAATTTATTTTGAAAAAATATAAAAATAAAACATAACAACTCCAGTTGATTATACCTAAGATCTCCTGCATTGTTTAAATACTTTATAGCACAAAGTAATTATTATTGATGCCAAAAATAAGGATTCAAGCTCTTTAAATAAATTTCTCATTTTCATTAAAGTCTAAATTTTTTTCTCATTAATAAATAAATAAATAAAAACTAAAAAGAAAAGAGAAACCAAACAAAGAAAATTCTCCAATTGCACTTATCTTCTAGAGAGATGGGATGGCCTTGATATTTACGCCATTATTACTAGTTTTTAGGAGCAGGTAAGTTTTCAACGAACAGTATACTGCTCCTTGCCTCATTCAAGTAATTTATGAAGAGAAAAATCAAAAGGGTGGCAGGTAAGTGTCACCGTCGACATCAAGCCAAACAACTCGGTGAGTGCTTTGCAAGAAGGTATTCCGCCATTGTCCGATTCTAGATCAACCAAAGTGCTCCAATTTTCAATGTCTGATTTTCTGTTCTTTTCTTTTTACTTTGCTGGTTGGAGTTTGTCACGACTCAAAACCATGGATCGGACCGCCACTAGGACCTAGGTAAGTTTAAGGCACCCGAGGCCCGTAGTAAGCCTAAACTATCACAATCCATCCCTATGTTCATTTGACTATCGGAATAGTAAGCCCATATTATGACATTTTTTTTTTATAAGATAATCAGAGTTATTAATTCTAACCCAACATTAGTAATACATACTATTTGCAGCTCGGGCTCACATCCATATAATAAAAATATTTTCTCATACAAATATTTATTTGTCATAATATGTTCAAACTGTTCCTATCATACAGACTCCAGATAGTCATTTACACTCTATAATTTATTTATAATCACATGATAATTCTATTACAAACCATTATTTATTTAAGCGTCCTAACTGCGGAGTAAAATAAAATATGTGGAGTATTCTAAATATTACTAGAGAGTTTATACTAACATAATTATTTCTCTGCGAAGAAGGAAGCAGAGTCTTATGGACCAACAGTACTTCTATTCCCTGAAAAATATTTATGGAAGGGGGGTGAGTTTCACTAAACTCAGTGAATAATAATAAATAATGCAAACCCACACATTCAGGCAGTATGCTTTC